>VXAV01007907.1:131816-156031 GCA_013399715.1 Alectura lathami
GCCGGCCCTGGCGGCCGGCTGCAGTGCTGGCGAGCGGGGCTGGGGAGGAGGGAGAGCCCCGGCAGGCGGGCTGCGGCCACCAGCGCGGTCCAGAAGCGAGTTGCACCGTGTGAGTGCAGAATTCGTGCAGCAGGGTCTCGCTCGGCGCGAAGGATGGCCCGCCCCGGACCCGCGTGTTCCGTAGGTGTCGGTTCCTGGTACCGGCTGCAGAGCTGGCAGCCTGGAACCTGCTGTTGGGTGACGGTCAGCTCTTTGCTGGCAGCCTGGAACCCGCTGTTGGGTGACGGTCAGCTCTTTGCTGGCAGCCTGGAACCCGCTGTTGGGTGACGGTCAGCTCTTTGCTTTACTAATGGAGTTCAGGGTTCGAGAGGAGTGTTCACAGCACTCTGCAAGTAGAAGATACCTAGAATTGATGCTTACTGCCAACACTGGGCACAAAGACTAGAGATGTTGGAGATAAAGGCTAGAAAAGACTGTGTTTTCAGATCCAAACCTCCCGACCCCGCAGGTATCCTGGCGTGAGTCTGTTGCTCCCTGACAGATGCAGCCGTGTGGAACTCAGCAATGTGAAAAGCAGTCCTGTTCTCAAAGAGCAGGAAGATTTGTTGTGCGGGGTTTAAGCTGATAACCCAGTCAATTTCTCTCACCGTCCAGCCAGGACTATCACATTCTAACCTGAATTCCTGCTAAAAGTTCTGACTGGACTCATTTATCTGCTATTACCAGATTTTGTTTAATGATTTTATTCCTGCGTGCCATCTGCTGGTGGGTTAATACCTGTAGGCTTCGATTCACGGTCCTCTTCTTTTGTCTGCCTCAGCAGCAAGGACAGAATTGTATTCAGCTTGCGCATACAGCGTTGATGCATAACCATTCAGGCAATGAATTCCAGGCTAAGCTGGGTGCCATTTGGCATTGCTGAATGAGAAAAGGGCAGGAGTAAAAAGAAAAGGAAGAAAAAGGTCATTGTTTATTCCTTGTTCCATAACAACTTCTGTAGGTCTCTAGGAGAACAGTCACATATCTGTGCCTGCTGGAGTGGCACACCTGCTGCCCATTTCCTAATACAGGTAGATTTTTTGGTGGAAGACCTGGTTTTGTTGTTTTTTTTTTTACTGACCATGCCACGTGGTGCTGAGGTGTTGCTCTCCAGTAGCAGAAGTGATGTTCTCAAATCACGTCAGGAATATTGGTTTCCTGCTGTTCCGCAAACGCTTCGTATCTGTGAATTAGACGGGACTCAGTTTCGTATCTGAACACTGCTGAGGGCTCGGTAGCATGTGATGAAGAGTCAGATCCAGGTCATCTGTAGCCAAGAAACAAATGGGTCCAAAAAATCTCCTGCTGCACTCTCCTGACTGAACAGTTCAAAAGTGCTGAGCCCCTGCCACAACTGCCACGAGAGAGGAAAGGGAAGATGGCCTGTCACTGCTCAGCTGGCTTCTGGGAGAAGACCCAGGTCCTCTAATTCCTGGTCGTGGAAGTGCGAACTGAGTGGGAGTAATAAAAATCTAGTAGGCAATAAAAAAAACCCTTCATTTGTAAAGGAATGTTTGGGTTTTTGTCCATGTCTGCTGCCTGATGGAGATCTTCTGACTTGTTTTGCAGAACCTGACCTGCCCCAATGGAACCCATCCTAACAACACTGGCCACAACAGCACGCTGGACTGTGTGGAAGGCTTGGGAATGACACCCGCGGAATACAATCTGCTGTACGCCATCTACGCCTGGACGTACGCCACTTTTCTCTTGCTTCGAGGGGTAGGGTAGTTTGCTAGTTGCCTCCCAGCAGCAAAACACCAATGTTCCTGTTCTTGTTTTCTCCTAGAAATGCAGTGGTGGTTATTCTGGCTGGATTCCTGATTGATAAGCTAGGAAATCGCTGTAAGTGCTGAGGCTGGTTGATTTACTTCTGTACTGAAGTGGTGTTTCAGGCTGCTCCTCCTATGGGAAGGGGTGGTCAAGGACTCCGTTTTGGTAAGGTGGGAGAGGGGGCACAGCTTTGTGGTGAGTGCTGAACAGTTGAGCAGTGAATGGAACGGAGGCGTTTCCATCCTGTGACTGCTGACCCACCTCGATTTACGCAGCGTGCGGTAAACGTGCTTTCCTCTGGCATGCGAGGAGCAGAATCGTGTTACTGGTTCTGGCGGGACAAACCGGTGAAGCAGTGGTTTGTTCCCTGTTCTGACATTTGTTCCGGCATGTGCCGCGATCCGAGGCCCAGCAGCACCAGCAGCTGCGGTTCCGCTCTGTGTCTGTATCACAAGAGTTACCTTCTTACAGATGAGGAGGAGACAGAGGCATAAAGGAGGAAACGACTTGCTACAGGCCATGATATGGTGGAACTCAGGGTGGGGCAGGGACTCTGTAGATTTCAGAGTGCTCTACCTGACTGTTCTGCCTCTCTGACCTTCCGCCATAATACTGCTGTAGTCATTCTGAGGATTCCCAGGGCACTTCATAAGAAGAGCATTCTGTACAAAATTATAACGAGGGTAAATTGATGGAAGCCCGCATTTTATTGGCCTGTTTCAAGGTTGCTCTTTTTTTTTTTTTTTTGATAAATCATGCTTTTGTGCTGATCTCAGCATGCCTGTTGAGGTTTGTGTATTTTTTTTTCCTGTTTCTCCCTAGTTGGTGTCTTTGTTTTCTCTCTTCTGACTGTGCTGGGATCATCAATCTTTGCCCTGGGCTCACATTTCAAGGGGTCGCCGTACCTCCTGCCAATGATGCTAGCAGGAAGACTGCTCTTTGGCTCTGGGAATGGGTCACTTACTAGTAAGGAATTCACATTCTTCATTAAGCCTCACCAGAGGGTCCTGGTACATTTTTATTTTGCCTCCTAGATCCTAATCCTACAGTCCGCTTCACCTTCTCCACACTAGAAACCTGTGCTGGTGACGTGGTAACTCTAGAAGGGTGGGATGGATTTCATACGCGCTGAAATGCTCAGAGAGCTCCCTTCTCACAAGCTTGTCCTTCTCCCGGGGCGGGGGGAGTGCCGTGTGTCTGCTATGCATTTGGGGTTGTTTTTGCTCCCCTTATCTGAGGGGTGAGTTCAGCTCCCATGTCCCAGCATGATTTAGTGCGCTTCACAACGGGCAGGAGGCTGACCAGCGCTGCCTCCGCTTGGGGTGCTTAGAGATCCCTTCCCGCAGTTCAGACAGCCCAGCTCGAGAGGCTGTGTTCACTGCTCTTGGCCGGGTCTGTTCAAGAAAAGAATGTTTTCTTCTCCAAGTTGTTCAGAACCGTATCACAGCCTTCTGGTTCAAGGGGAAGGAGCTGGCGCTGGCATTCGGGCTGACTCTGTCTTTCTCCCGTCTTGGAAGTGTCCTCAACTTCTTCTTCACCCAGCAGTTTGAGACACGATTTGGAATGCAGTGGACACTCTGGGGAGGTGAGTTTCTTTGGGGCTTTGGCTTTTTGTCTTCTAGGCCTGACTGTTTCGTCCAGTTAAGAAAACTGGCTGAAAGAGGTGGTGAAGGTAGCAGTGGGAGGGGCGTTGTTTTCCAGCTTTCCCCACTGCTTTCTGTCATTAGTGTGAGGAAAGGGGAAGCACGTGTGAGACGAATCTCCTGCAGAAACTGCTCCCCATTGCTCTCCTCTGCTGATGCCTGCTCTTGGAGAGAAACTGACAGGCATGGCACGTTCGTGCCATCTGATGCCGTCAG
This sequence comes from Alectura lathami, assembly GCA_013399715.1. NCBI lineage: Eukaryota > Metazoa > Chordata > Aves > Galliformes > Megapodiidae > Alectura > Alectura lathami. The sequence continues at coordinate 135,488 of VXAV01007907.1, forward strand.
TTTTGTGTGCAGGCAGCATTTGCAAGCACAGCACAGCAACTTCAGCAGGCCCTGAAGGGAGAGGTACCTCGGACGAAGCGTGCGTGCATCTCACAGAGATGGCTTTGGCTCTTTGGAAAGCAAAACAGATACAGGTCTTTCTGATAGATGGTGTCTGCAGCAGGCGCCCGCTGCCAAACTCGCTTCTGGCGTATCCGGCGTGACCTGACTCACCTGACACCCTGGAGCTGAGTGGGCCGCCAGGTCAGATTGCTGTAGTGGCTGCAGTTGGTCCAGTGAGGAGGTACAGCCTGGCTCCCGGTACCGACCCACCTGCAATTCCTCCTCCTGCTCCTCCAGGTTTTGGGGAGTGGATTGTTTTATCCTTGGGTTTGTTATGCACAGACCTCCTGCAGGTTGGAAGCCCTTCTGACCGCAGCCCCACAGAGTGGCTGTCTTTGGAGATGGGTAGGGCGTTAGTGCCACAGGCCTCAGGCAGTTCTGGAGCTCGGGAACTTAGTGGACAAAGAGCTGGAGGAGTGTGTCTGAGAGGGCGGTACGAGGTAAACGGTCCTGCTGTGAGACTGCAGGACTGCGGTGTTAACGTTAAGAGGAGCCAAGAACAGCAGTCACTTCAGAGTGACTCTCACTATCAGAGGATTCTGCATGTTACACGCAGCTGATTCTGTCATTTTCTTCTCTCTACACTGAGGAATTTCTAACACCTGCTCTGTCTCTTCCAGGTACTCTGCTCTGTGTGCTAGGGTTTGTTTCAGCCCTCGCCGTCAGCGCGCTTGATAAAGTGGGCATGAGGCAGCTTGGCTTGGATGGGGTTATCCAGCAAGAATCCAAAAAAGTGGTAGGTTGTGCACAGACAGCCCTTCCATTTCAATCTGAAAGGCTTTTGCAGTGCAGGGGAGCATGCAGTGGCCAGAAGAGGGCATTAGCACCGCTGCGTAGGATCTTGCAGGGAAGCCTGAGTGTTGTTAAAGGGATTCTTTGCACTCACAGCAGATGCAGAATTTCTGTTAGAGGTGCCTGGGCTGCCTGTCAGCTCCCTTTTCCCCACTATTACTTCTTACATCATTAGTGACCTTTGGTGGCTTACAGAAGGTAGCATCAGGGTGAGGGAGAAGGCCGTGTCCTGATGACCGAGGGCGTATCTTTTCTTTGCAGAGGATTCAGGACATCCGGCGTCTTCCCCTTCGCTACTGGCTCCTGGTTCTCACCATCATGTTCTTCTACAATGGAGTCTTCCCCTTCGTGGCAGATGCCAGGTACTGCCCCGTGGCCCCGGTCCTGCTGGTCGGCACAAGTCTAGCTGAGCCTTGCAGACCTTTGGTTTTAGCTGACTGGGAAATAAGGGACAATACACTTATTCCTGCCACACGTGAAACACAGAGAAACATGTTTTTAACACAAAGTTAAGAAACGTGAGGGTTATTTGACCTTTTTCCTTTCAAAGACAATCTGAGAGAGGCTTCTGAAACAAAGCAAAAACAACTTTAGGGGAAATGATTCATTCAATATATAAAGCTTGGAACACTGCTGAGGGAGGAACAGAAGGATTTGGGAGGAGGGGAAGAAATACTTTATTTAAAAAGCAGCCCGTAGGCATTTCACCTTTGTGCTGGGCACAGAAGCTGGCTGTCTTTGGAGACGGGTGGGGCTTCAGCTGCACAGGCCCCAGCAGCTCTGTCCTGCAGCTCCAGCATGTTGTCTGCTGTGTCTGGAACACAGCTGAGTGTGCGTCAGCCTCGGTTTGGGAGCGAGGAATGCAAAGTCTTGCAGACTGCCTTTGTCATGCCTTCATTTGCTCATGACAAAGAAGCACCCTGCCCGACTGAGCTGGGGCTCCTGTCCTGTGCCCTGCTGCAGACTGCCAGTTTGCTGCTTTCTTCCTACCTGTGAAATGCAGATGAAGTGGCTTCTATCATGTAGTGATTGTGAACTTTTAAACTACCAGAGGCCGTCAGTGAAAACACGAACGTTATTTTGGTAGTACTTGGTTGGTGATATACAGTATGGTACGCCACCCTGGAGCTGGGAATGAAGAGATGTCATCAGCTGTTGTGACGAAAGCACAATAAACTCTTAATATTGAACAGAAACTCAAGAGGGCAAAGATGGACTTCTGTGAGTTGCCTTCTCATTGTAACTGTGCAAATAATTAAATCTGAAAACAGAATCCTCACTTCTGCAGTTCTGCCTCTGCACTCTGCAGTGGAGCAGAAGTCCAGGCACTAAGTCATGTTTCTGACATCTTTTCTGGCAAAGTATGCTCTGCTGCTTCCCGGTGGGAAAATCAATAATGGTTCCAAGGCCACTGGTTTTTGGTACTTCTGTTCCAGTGAAAGGTCAGGGGACAGTGTTGTTTCATCCTTCAGTGGGCACAAGCTCTAAAGGCCAATTGTTACTAACAGTAAATAGCCATGCAAAGCCAAGCTAGGCTTGGGTAGGTACGGGGTCTCTAAATCTCTCAGAGCTGTTATGACTGTACACTTAGTAAAGAATTTAAGTTCTTATGCCAATTTTTGGTGTCCCTAAAAGAGGTGAAGGGCTGACTTCGTGACAGTGCAGACAAAACCTGGCCTATATAATGTCTGCTTTAACTAGAGGTCTGCTTAAGGATGCTAGGAGGCTAAGGGGGGAATTCCTGGTCCTTCTGAAACACAGGTGTTCAATTTAAATGCTGAGCTTTGCTGGCATTGTTGTAAAATATTTTACTGCCCCTCAGCATTCTCACCCTTGGAATGAGAAAGTTTTCTGCCTCTTCAAAGAGAGATGTTAGAAATCCAGTTGTATGTTTTGGACAAGTGACTGCAGAATTCTGCTTGTGAGCTGTGCTGTAGGTGTTACTGAACATAAGCGCAACCTTAACCTGCATTTTTACTCCAGGCTTGCAGAAAAGTCTTGAAAGTGGTGCTTTAAGCTACCAGGTTGTCTATGTATGTGCACTAATTAAAAAGAAAATAAAAACCAACCAGAAAACGAAAGCTTGGAGCTACAAACTGGACTGCATCAAAGTTCTTTGCAAGTCCTCTCATTAAAACCCTTTCTGTGCATTTACCGTCCATCAAAACAACCAGATGAAGAATCCTATTTAACTTTTTTCTTCCATTCATTTTATTTTTTAGCAAGTTTATCCAGGATAAGTACTCCGGTTACAGTCAGCAGGCTGCCGCTTACATCGCTGGGGCAGTGTACGACAGCTCCCTTGTTCTCTCTGCAGCAGCTGGCATATTAATTGTGAGTACCCAGAAACACAGGTGCTGGCTGGTAACTTTTTCCTAATTTTCAGAATGTCTGTTACAACCCCTCAACCAGAATCTAGCCTGCTGTTGCAGGACAAGCAGTCCCCAATTCCTTGCAGCCCGCGAGATGCCCTTCAATCCGAATTACATCGTAAGAGTAACAATACCCTGTTGGTGTGTTACCCTCCGTTCCTTTCCTCTTCTGCGGTAGCACCAAGTGCTGCCACATCGCAGTCTGCTTGGAGAAGTCTGAGACTGGAACAGCAGGGACAGGATAAGCCTTGCACTTAGATGGGGCAGGACAGCCAGTCCCCGTTTGTCAGACCTTGCCTTATTTCCATAACTTAGGGCAGAATCGTGTATTTTTCTTCCCCTCTTGATTAAAGCCTGCCGTTTCCCATCAGACCTTGACGCTGACTCTGCTGAAGGTTCGTCCTAGCTCACGAGTGTACAGGTGGAGGCAGCAATAGTCAGTCTGCTACAACATCAGTGGCCAGAAGATGACACTGCTACCACTCAGGCCGGTCCCCTTGGCTCAGCTGTTCATGTCAGGGAACACCGACGTCCGTGGGAAGCAAGGCCCCCTTGTAAGCGGCTCTCTGTTCCTTTCCTCTTCCAGGACTACGTTGGGCTGAGGGGCATCTTTGCCGTTGGCTGTGCAGTGCTGACCCTGCCAGTCTTCGCTCTGCTGGCGTTCACGTTTGTTCCTCCGCTGGTCTCTACCATCTGGCTGGGGATAACTTACTCCTTCGCTGCTGTAAGTTCCCAGCCCCACTGCTTTGTTGAGTGTTTAGTGGCTGTGCTCCCACTGCATCCTGGATGGCGTGTGTCACTGCTTTTGTGTCCTGAGGAGCAGGTTTAACAGCTTCAGTTTGAAGTCACTGGTACCCCAAGCCTGAAGACCTTGGTTAGTAACAAATACTCAACCAAGAAGCAATGTGGAGCAAAACTCGGAGTAAGGCACCATGTAACAGAGCACGAAGCATTAAACTGTTTTTACTTGTAGTGCTTTTTCAGCTGATTGTACCACTGGAATTGCCTTAGAGGATTATGCTCTAAGTCATCGTGTCCCCTTCAGAAATCTAGTCACGTCATTCCAGTTTCAAGCTGTGCGCGTTGTCGGTGCTCTCTCAAGCTCCTTGAAAAAGGAGAACAGCCTAGAGCCTGCCATTGGCTGGGAGGAACACATACCAGATTTTTTTCAAAGAGAAAGCAGAGATGTTTCTTTAATGGGAAGAATTCCTTTTAAACCTGGTGACCATCTAACGCCTTTAAACAATGCTTCAATTCTTCCTTTTGTTGCTCCTGCCAGGCGAGTATGTGGCCGTCCATACCTCTCGTGGTCCCCCAAGCAACTTTAGGGACAGCTATGGGGCTTGCGACTTCTGTCCAGATGGTTGGCGTTGGCCTTTCAAATCTTATTGTTGGGCACATCCTGGGAACCAAGTCCAGGTGAGCATGCGTGCCCCCGCCCCAAGCTGAAACATCAGCAGCATGTGAGCAGAATGCTGTGAATAGAAGTCAGCGTCTTTGCAACCTCGTGCTGCAGGTGATTCTAGAGGTGCCTTAAACATCTTCGGGTGACTGGTCGTTGTATCTTGTTTTGTCCTTTTTCAGTGAATTAAGGATTCCCCTGTGGCGCTGGCAACAGATGATGGTCTTTATGCTGGCGAACACCATTGCGTGTATTGTTGCCGCTGTAACCCTCAACGTTGTGGACAGGAAGCAGGTAAGTGTGATACAGGTGAAGAAGAGCCTTGCATTGCCAGCTTGCTTTTGCTGATGTCACAGCTGTGGGCTGTGTGTGTAAGCAGTTCCCCCACACAAAAACAGGACTCCATAGCAAGAACTATTTGCTGAAACATCGGTGTGGTGTGTACCAGCCCGACCTAGTGCAGAGCTCCGGGTGGCTGTGTGTTTTTGAAGGGAGGTGATGGGAAGGGCCTCCTCCCTCCTGTGATACGTGTACAGGAGGAACAATATCCTTGTGGACAGTAGTTGCTTCTGTGAATTTCTAGGGTGGGACACTGAACAGAACGAGAAAGGGAACGCCTGCGGAGCCGGAGGACAGAGTCCCTGTGGACACCGCACCGCTGCTTGATGAGGAAGCGAGCGACAAAGGCTGTGTCAGCTGAACCTCTGCAGGCTGAGAACAACACCAGCTGCCAGGACAGCACTGATCCCTGCAGTTTTAAAGGGGCTTCTTAGCCTGTGTATTTTAAACATCTTTGAGGGAATCCTGAGGGAATTATCCACAGAAAGAGAATGTTTCCACTTCCTTGTATCTGGCACACAAATGAAACGCAGCTGCTACATGGTGCTTAGGCGTTCTCCAACATACAGAAACCTGCATGGGGCACTTTAGGAACTACACTACAGTAAGTGAAACTAGCGTAGCCCAAGCCTGTTCAGAAGCCATTGGATAGTTGCTTTTCAGTCTGGCACAGAAACTCCCCCATGAGGTATGCCTGCCTGGGCTACTGCTGTTCCTCAGCCACATGAATTCTGTGTGTCTAAACTTGCTGCTCCACGTACCTTGACGGGCCTGTTTCACTTTTGTTGTACATGAGCATGCATCTTTTACAGATCAGATAGCCAAAGTAACACAAACCTCCTTCAGGCTTGAGGTGGGATACCAGGTTAATCCAAGGGGTTACCTTGTGCTCTCAAGTCTAGCTCAATTCCAATGCTTCCACAAGTAGTGCTTGTTCATCTGCCCTCAAAAGCATAAGAGGTTGATCTGAAATTTTGTCCTTTAAGCCAGGGTGCTCTTACTGACAAATACTAAGGCTTGTTCTACTCACCCAGCTGCCCTTTTCACTATGCAAAACTCAAACTCTTTACAGAAGCACAAATTATGCTTCAAGAATGAAGTAAACTTTAACATAGCCAAGTGCAAGGAATGCTGGAAAAAAGTGACCTACATAAATTGTTACAAATCTTTAAGAGAAAAAGAAGTTCCAGTCAAGATGCATTTAATACAAGGGCTGAAAGCAATCTAGCCCCTGTCAGCATGCAGTAAAGGCACATCTGAAGTGGTGGGCACAGAAATCCACCCACTACAGCAAAGTTTCCTTAAACCGAGTGTTCGCATTGATGGAGACTCCTCTACCTGTGGACAACCTGTTCATGTTTGACCACCCTCACAGGTAAAAAAAATAAAAATTAGTTTTTGTCCACTGCCTCATGTCCTGAGAAGATTCTGGGTCCTTCTTCACCACCTCCCGGCAGCTCTTTATGCCCACTCGTAAGATCCCCCTGAGCCATCCATTTTCCAGGCTGAACAGTCCCAGATCTCTCAGCGTCTCCAATGAAAGATGCTCCAGTGCATTTACGGGCCATCACTGCACTCTCTCCACTAAGCCGCATCTCTCTTGTACTGGGGAGCCACAGCTGGGCCCCATGCTCCAGGTGAGGCCTCACCACTGCCAGCTGCAGTGACAGGATCACCTCCCATGGCCTGCCAGCAATGGATGGAGCCAGACGCAGCTCAGCACGCTCTTGGTCTTCGCTGAGGAGCGCATTGCTGGCTTGTGGTCAGTTTGTTTTCCAGCAGAACCCAAGGCCGTTCTCTGCAGAGCTGCTCTCCAGACAGCTGGTCCTCAGCGGTTATGGTGCGTGGGGGTGTTCCTCTCCAGATGCAGGACTGCATTTCACCTTGTTGAATTCCAGGAGACTCCTTCAGTCCAGACTGCTGCACAGCAGCACAGCCCTCTGGTTCATCCGCCACTCCCAGTGCTGAGGGTGCAGCACTGCTCCCACTGTCATCCTTTGGCATGTCCTGCTAGTGACTTCTAACCAGACTGCATGATGCAGATCACCATCCCCAGACTCAGTCATTTAGCCACTTCTCAGCCCACCTCACCATGAACTTTCAGCCTGTACCTTGTCAGTTTGTCTGTGCTGTCATAAAAGTGTCAGGAGACTTACTAGAAGTGGGCGCTATCCACTGCCTTCCCCTCATCCACCAGATTAGTCATGGCACTAGGGAAAGCTCTCAGGTTGGTTACGCGTGATTTCCTTTTTGAAAATCCATGCTGTTCCCAACCACCTTTTCCTTCCTGTGTGTGGAAATACTTTCCAGGATTAGTTGCTTCATCACATCCCAAGGACCAAGGTTGTGGCTGACTGAGCTGGATCTTCCACCTTGAGGATAATGAGGATAAGTGACATTTGCTCTCTTCCAGTCCTCAGGAACTTCTCCCAGCCACCACAAGCCTTCAGGGATAGTTGAAAGCAGCCCCACAGTGACATCAGTCAGCTCCTGCAGCACTCACAGGTGCAACCTGTCAGGCCCTTTGGATACATCTGGTTTAAGGGCTCCCTGAACCGCTCCTCCTCCAACAAGGACGAGCTTTCCGTACTCCAAACTTGCCCCCACATCTCAGGGTCCTGGGATTCCTGGAAACCAGTCGTACTAGTAAAGGCTGCAGCAAGGCAGGCACTCGGAACCTTAGCCTCTTCTATGCCATTTTTCACCAAGTCTGCCGTTCAGCAGCCGGCCCACTTTTCCCCTTGTGGAATCCTTTCTGGCTGCCCTTAACATCCCTTGCCAGAATCAATTCCACAGAGGCCTTCGCTTTCCTGATCTCTCATTCCTCTCAAGGCACCTGCTGCTGCTACCATCTCTAGCACCCTTCATGTTCATGTCTGAGCCCAGCGAGGAGCTTCTCACTCACCCATGCAGGCTTCCTGCTGCCTTTGCTTGGTTTCCTCTTTGGGGTGGATCTTCCTTGAGGCTGGAGGAGGTGATCCTTGAGTAGCAACCATGTGATCTCCTGGATCACACCTCTCCAGGTCTGTAGCCCATGAAATTCTTCAAAGTGGCTCTCTGAAGTAGTTGAAATCTGCTCTCCTGAAATCCAGGGTAGTGATCATGCTTTTTGCCCTGCTCCCTCCTTTTAGGATCTTGCACTCCAGCATTTTAAGGTCACTGCAGCCAAGACTGCTTACAGCTATCACCTCCTCGACCAGTGCTTCCCTGTTTATAAGTAACAGCTCCAGGACAGTAAGTTTCCTTGTTGGCTCCCCAGCCACCTGGGCCAGGAAGATGTCATGCACGAACTCTAAGAGTCTCCTAGACTGCTTGAGCTCTGCAGCTGTTGTTCTTCCAGCACAGTATCAGGGTGGTAAAGCCCCCCGTGAGGACCAAGGCCTGTGAATCTGAGGCTTCAAAAGTCACGGAAGTACTTGTGAACAGATTGCATGACTGTCAGTCCCATCAGCCCAGCTGACAGGAAGCTGTCAGCTTTTTCAGTTCCTGCACCATGCACTGCTGCAGCTACACTCAGCAGGGCTGTTCCTGTAGCGAGTGCTGCAGTACCCAGTGACCACCCTGTATCCAGCTCTTCACAGAAGAAGCTCAAGAACGTACCAGTCCTTGTTTGCCATCCCATCGTTTACTTTCTAGTTACCACAGCTTTTCTGTTTTGAAGAAGAGCTGTGATGTCACTGGGTGACAGGCCTTGTGAAAGTGTAGCCCTGGAAGTCTCACTGCCTGCTAGGTTTCACTGTGAATTTGTGCATCACAGCCTGTAACACAAGAACTTCTGGTGGTTATGGTTTTCTGTAGATACCATTGTACAAAGATCCCTCCAAATGCTATTAAAAACCCTTTTTCTTTAAAAAAAGAAAAGGGGGGGGCAGGGAATTTCTAGTGGCCCTTCTGTCCATTGCACCAAGACCATCTTTGTGCTGGGAGGACTACTAGAGCCTCTTACAGAAGAGTTGTTCCCAGAGGATGGTTCATGTCTTCCAGCTCAGGCTAATAAGGCCTGAAGGTGACATAACTACAGTAAGGAGGCAGAGAACAAGCAACAGTACCTGCTCATCTTCATCAGAGCACATCAGCAGCTTCCTGCTGCTCCTGTTGAACTGCTGGCTCATTAATTACTCCACTGATGACAGGAGAGCCACCTTTACTCCGCCGGTCTTCCTGCTGGTTTTGACAGCTGCTGCTGGGATGCCAGAGCTCACTTCTGAGAGACTCTCTACCAATTGTACAGTTCTCCGCTTTCATTGAGCCTGCCACAAAAATGAAAGAGTGGATTTCACAGAGGTCACCATGCTGTAATAAATGGAAAGTAGCAATCCACTGGCATCTGTTTGATTTCTGTGCTGTTGCGCTTATGTCTATATCCATGGGTAACTGAAGCCCCCACCACTCACCCTCTCTCTAGCCTTGGGTGACCCAGGAAATAGTGATCTCTTCTGGACAGTATTCTTTGGCAGAGCCTTCAGCTGGCTCACAACACACTGGACTGCAACTTTGAAAACAAACTATGTGACACTGGAAATGGGACTTCAGTTCAGACAACTCACACTGAAGTAGGTTTTTTTGCTCATCTTTTTGCTAGCAATCCTCCAGAACATGCTCCCGGCAGCCAGCACTTTGAACACCAGCACAGTGGAGCACACCTTCACGTAACTGTGTGCAGGGGCAGCAGATGAAAAGCCATCATCTGCATGAAGCAACTGGCACAACAATTTAAGTTCCTGGTTACTTCTGATAGACCTCTATGCCTCTGTTATGCTTTAACACAAAGCAGTTTGGTTCTGGCTTAAGCGGCACACGGCAAATATCCAGCAGTAACATGGGGGATAACGGAGTAGCCAAGGGCAGTACAGCTGCTGTTTAACAGACACATCAGTGTAGGAGGGAAGAGGAAAGTGGTAGGGCAGGAGACCAGAATTAGAAACTGCCTGGAAACAGAGAGGCTGATGGGTAAAGCAAATTAGTGCATTCTTGCTGATTATGGCCAGCATTTTAAGCTGCTTGAGGAAGAGGACATCCTGTTAACAATAAGAGCTGCAACTTGAAAGAAGGGAAAGCCAGATTCAAGAGGATAATCTTCATCCTCAGCAGCAGCAAGACAAAAAGAAAATAGCGTTTTAAAATACTGTGTTAGATTTACAACTGTTCTTTTTGCTCATTAACTTTGTTTCACAAGGAGGAGCTAGGAGCTTGTACATCTTACCTGGTTTCAGATGAAATTCACCAGTGATACCTACAGGCCACCAGTTAATTTATAAAAGCAGACATCCACAGCACACAGTGAAGTAGCAAAATACAGAGGTTTATTGACAAGTGCATGATTCATCATTTGATTTCCAGTCCTCTTCTGTGGCAGAGAAATGGTCTTAATGAGTCTACTTAATTGAAAACATGGCTTAGCTACCAAAGGAGAAAAATGCAAAAGAAAGTTTAACCAATCTGAAGGCCCAGTTGGAAGTTTGTTTGAAAGACAGGCACTGTAGCCAATGTGTTACAAGATGACAAGCCTAAGCTCAGTATCAGAGACAGTGTCCATTACACTAGGCTCCTCAAAGCAGAAAGCAGCTTCTGGTTGACTTTTTTTTTGTTTTAAATCTAGTAACCCCCAAAGACCCTGTCAAGTATTGGAACAAGGTATTGAAACAGAGGTGTCTGAGACTCACCCAGAGGCAAGGCAGCACAGACTCAAGAAAAGCTACAAAATACATGTTTGGAAGTAATATAAATCCAACGTAGGGCTGAAGTCAGAATGTGGCGTTCTCCCAGGGGGCCAAGTAACAGGGAGCCCCAGATCTGTCTGAAAGACACAAAGGCTTTGGAATTCCAACTTCCCATGGCTATTTCTACCCTTAGCACTGCCCCATACATTTCACTTTCACAATCTGAAAAGGCAACTAAGTCTTCATGCAGCCATCCACCACCTCTGACATAAACTAAACAGAGCAGTCCAATCAGCACCAAAATCAGAGTGTTTTTAGCACCTGACCCAGAGTCCTCTCTGAACAGCAGCAGTTTCCAGGGGACCCGGGCTAGAACAGCAGTGAATATACGCGGATAAGGCCACTTGTTCTTTGGTGTACCTGAACAACTCCTGTTTTGATATGTCAAATTTACAAGTCACTACAAAATACACGGAACTGCCTAAGCACCTAATGGTAACATTCAAACATCAAAGCTCTGAATATGATCAGAAAGCCCATTCAGAACGCCAACAAAGGGAGCTACCCTCCCCAACACGTGCAAAACAGAATTGCACATCTTCCAAACGTGATTTAGGATAGCCAGCATGATCAAAAGGTTTGTATTGGGAGAGTCTTCGTTTCTCCAGCTAGGATAGTCTACAGGATGTCTCAGAACAACTACAGTCATGGTTTGGGAAGAATCCAAGCAGCTTTTCCCCCGTACCAACAAGAATCTGAGGCAGTCAAAGGCAAACATGAGGCTGACCAAAGATAAGAGAATTCACTAACAGAGTCAGCACAGACAAACAAACAAAAAAAAAATGCACTGTGGTGAAGATCATAGAACAGTCCTGGATTCTGCAAGTGAAAACCGTTGCAGAAGCTAAGGCATTTCTATGCAGGTTGGGTTACCAAAGCTAGCGGGCTGGACATCTCAGTGTATTTTCTACAGTAACTGTACACCATAAATTGTTTCTTCCTGTCCAAAGAGTACCATTAAGCTACTGCTTGCACCCCCAACTTCTGCAGAAAGTGTGCAAACACTCAACCATGATACTTTAAACGAAAGCCTTCTAGAAGCACCTGCATGAAACAGGGCAATGCCAGTCCCACGTCCTTTCTCGAGAGCTAGTTGTAGCAATCGGCAGATTACTGAAGGCAGCAGGAAGGCCTGAATGCTCTGAGGATGGGAAGACCAAGTGATTCATTAACAAATGATAACTTATGAGAGTATAAAAGAGACCCTCAGCACGTTTTGCCCTCACATTGGCAATCATGTGCCATGGAGCAAGAATGGAGAAAAAGAGAACCGAGGACTAAAGACACTCAAGAACACAGCAGCACCGCTGGTTCCCATGGAACACATTTACATGGAAGCGACTGCAAGTCAGCTCACGCTGTGGAGCTGCCTCCTATTGCCTAAGGAGAGCACAGGCTACCTGCTGTGCTTCAGAATATTCCAGGTGTGACCGCCAGGCCCCACCCATTCACAATGTTCTTTGCATGTTGACTGTATGGGGAAGCCTGACTCCACATCAGTGTCCCAAGCCACTTGCCAGCCCAATGAACGCCCCACAAAGTAGCACAGCTCTTTCACAAAGTTACACACTAATGTCCCCCTCCACCACCCACCTAGGCAGTCCCATACTCCTGTCTACTGCAGGGCATCCTTCCCCCCCTCGGCCCTCCCTCCCCAAATCAGGTTTCCCTTCCACCTGCCTAATAACCTATCCACAAACACCACTCTATAAACTGACCTCACAACCACAGCCAAGATTTTCTGTGCAGACTCCGTTAGTGAAAGTGAACAGATGACCCTAATAGAATGCAATGCTGGATTTTCCACCAGGGGGATTAAGAACTTTGTTGTGCGAGCGTGGCCTTGGCCCTAATCTGGGCTCATGATTGTCTATCTTGGGTTCTGGCTCCTTGCATCGCTCCTCTTTGCCCAAATCTTTTTTCTCGCCACGATCCTCCACCTGTGGTTTGTTGTTTTCTGCAGCTGAATAAAAAGGAAAAAAAAAACAAAAGGATTAGGCCAACTTGCACACCACAGTGAACAAAGTGCTTTTGTCATCTTGAGTAGGCAAAATTCTTCCCCATGTCTCCCATCCACAGCACACTACGGACATAGTTCACACCTAGGACATTTGTCCTGAAGGAAACAGGTACCGAGAAAGAATTTCCCTTTTGTAACAATTCCTTTCTTCCTCCAGCAATCTTTCTAAGAAAGATACATAGGCCTTCAGAATTCTTTGGCAGTTTCAGGCAATTAAGAGATGCAACACACCCATCAGTCCTTTCATACAAGCTCAAAAGCTGTGCTCCTATCATTCTTTAGCAATAGTTAGCAGAGTAATAACACATTTTGTCAGTCAGCTATTTGTTATCTACAGCTAGAAGAATGCCAGGATTACAGACTCGAAGGAGACAGCAAGGGAGAAAGAAAAATCCTACAGGATGGTTTTCTGTAGGTACAGATTCCCTGTGTGTCCACCTATGTATGGCATCAACATAGCACTGAAGAATGCATGCACACTACATGCACAGTATCACGACTCATGCATGGGTGCTCTCCTCAGTAAGAGGAAGAGAACAATTTCCCTGAAGTCATGTGATTCAGGTTCTGACTGAGTAGGAAGTCGTATTACTCTAAACTCTAGCCTTAGTCTCATGTTTTTAAGAGGAAGCATAAGCAGCTGTTCCTCAGAGCACATCTTCCCAAAAAAAAGCAGTTTCTCCTGCTGACCTTCTGGCTTCTTTGGTGTTTCATCTTCCTTCAAGACAATGTGATCCTGCAATGAAACCAAAAACCATCTCAGTATGTGGCAGCTCTGAAACAGTAACCATCACAAGACTTTTCAGAAGGTTTTATTTTGTTTCTGATGGAAGTTCAGATGTTTGTCATGGTAAGAGCCAACAGCTACAGGCACTGTGCACAGTCCTGCCTCCCCTCCACCAAGCCTAATACAACTGAACTCCAGAAGCCAACTCCTACCTCTCCTACCAGAGATGTACGGTGCACATCGCTGACAATTCATTGCAACAGCTGCAAGCACTGCATTAGGTCAGCAGATGTTTAAAACCTGCGGATACACAGCTCAGTCCAAGGGATGGGAATCACCGTGCTTGACAAGCACCTAACACCACTCAAGGGAAGTTCAGACTCAACATAGAACAACAAGAACACAAGCAGCCCTTCAGCACTCCGACCGGTACTCGGCAGCTGCTGCTGTAGGCAGGTTATCAGCACGGTGATCAGCACAGCCTTTGGAGCCAGAAACACGCAGCAGTGCTTCAGAGGAGTTTCCACGTTTTCCCATCCTTGTATTTTCCATACAATGTTCCAGTTAACATTATAGGAGTTTCCAAAGTGTTGTCCTCCATTTAGTCAGGAATTCACAGGAATTGTTACATTAAAAAACATCTATATATATATACATTATATATATGTAAAAAAAAAGCTGCTGAAAAGAGTCAGAGACCAGACCCATATAGGAGAACGAATGCCCCTTTCCTACTGCAACTGCACTGCTTCCAACAAAACCTAGCTTCCAGTCTCCCCCCTGCCCCCTTTCTTATGACCCAATCCCTCCCAAATAAACTTGGGAGTGTGCATAAAGTTAGGCAGAAGCCCACTACTAGCACCTTCAAAATTAAGTGGAAAGTTGGAGAAAATTCAAGTAAAATTGGTGCAATCTTTTCTTCCTAAGGTTCCAGGAATGATAAGACTGCTACTACTTTTTCAGCATTAAGAGTGTCAGCTGCAATTCATGGAGCCTGACATGTCACAACCACCGCCCACACAGCAATTACTCCTTTAGAAGTATCTACTTGGAATAAGGCAGTAGCTGTAAATCCAAACACAGGGCATTTGACCAGAGAGGTCAACTGAATACATTTAGCAGTGTTTCTTCCTTTTTTTTTTTTTTTTTTTGCCTCCAAAACCAGGTTTGTTTGCAACTACAGGCCTCTCCAGATGTTACATGTTCCAGCTTCAAGAACAAATAACAACTGACACAGCAAGATGTGCTTTTGTCTGACATCACAAAACCGTGCCAGACCCAACGCTCAGAGCTGATCTTCAGTTAGGTTTTTCACGCTGATCACTCAAACTTAATCTCCTGCTGAAGTTCTTCCACATTGAATGTAGATGTATATCAATGAGGGTGGTGCAGAGGACAGCAAGGCCACAGGAAGATCTGTAGCTGCAGCTTACTGGTGTCCACTGATTTCCAGGGTGGGTGTCATCATCTCTGCCCAAGTGCAGAATAAAGAGATGCATCTTCTGCCCATCTTAAACTACCTCTTGTGTGTGGGCCAAAACCTCCAGCCACACCTCGCTTACAGGATCACAGGATTCAGAAGCTTTTTTTTTTTTTTTTTTATTAGTACATACCTACAGTAGTTAACAGCTCATCACAACCTGCAGAGCGCACTGAGAACCAATATATCACAGATAAACTATGAAAGGAGACTTCAGGAATGACTGTCTGCTTTGAAGCTACCCTATGCATTATTTAGGTTTGTCAGCTTAAAAACTCCAGGCACCGCTGTACTGCTGACACGACCAAGAGGACTGACTGGCTGCCAGCTTCTTGGACCAGCAGGGACAGACACCCATACCTTAGGCTTGTTGGGGTGTGCTCGCACAGCGCTGGGAGACACTGGAGACCCAAAGATGTCGCTCGTCTTCCCACCAGGCGGATTCATGCGTGGGCGAGGCTGAGCAGTACTAGAATCCTCAAAAATACCACTTTCTTTTCCTCCTGCAAGGCAGTTGTAAAATTAAGTCATCTGAAAAAAAAAACATTCTAACCATGCTATATTAAAAAGTAAGAATTCAAAGACTGCTAGAACCCTGCTACCTAGAGACTTACTTTCTCTTGCCTGAAGACACTGGTTGAAATTGTCTGTTCCAAGAATTCAACAGAGGATCTCAGATTCACAGCCGTACTTAGTGCAGCTAACTGATGACAGCTCTAGAGTAGAAGCAGTTTCCTTTCATCATTTTCTAGGCCTCAACTCAGACAGAATTAGACTTGAACGATGTGCTAAGAAGTCTACATACATGGAGATTGCTCAAACATGCATATCTTCACTCATGTGAATAGATTTAGTGCTCAGGCCCACTCGTTTTGTAAAAACATGACATAAGACAACAGTTTCTGCAACAGAAACACAAAACCTGTTCTGCTCTGCAATTCAGAGCCCAGTCATGCTGCTGGGGGTGATGGCCCTTACCTGGGGGGTTTGTTCTTTTCGGGAGGCTTTGTGGTTCTTCTGATGCTCCAAAGATATTGGATGCCATTCGGTGTGGCTTACTGGAAGCAGTGACTTCTTCTGTGCTCCCAAAGAGGTTGCTAGAGCCTCCTCCAGGGGGCTTCAATACCCTGCATCACAGAGGGAGAGAAGCCAGAGATGAACCTTTGTTTGCCATGTGCAGCATTCAGTGCGTTTGGTTGTGGTGGTGCCCCCTGCACGTTCTCCCCTGTAGGTTATGATTGACTATTCTCATTCGATCTTACTTCACATCTGTTAAGACCACAAAATATCTACTTCTCAGAAGATGGCCTAATAAAATATTCTCAATATTCACAGAAGCGTTGCCAGCCTCCTAGTCAGTCAACGTGATCTCAGTGAGAAGCTAAATTTTTAGCTGTCAAGATGCAAAACCATCAAGATGAAAGCTCTGTACCACATGTACATCAAATGGATCCTATTAAAATTTGAGTATTACATTAGAAGTGGACCAACTTCTTGAAAACCTACTGAAAGCCATGCTTGTCATCACATCTACAGTTGTAGCAATGCCTTGAACAAGGGACTTCAGTCCGGAAAAAGGATGAAACCTGGGAGAAGTGTAAGAGGAATTAACTGGAGAACTCACAGAAGCAGCATGGCAAAGCAATGCACACCTGAAAACAACCTTCACGGTCACACCTGCCTGACCAATTGCCCAGCCTTAGAAGCTGAGCAAAAGCAGCAGCTCAGTTACACCTCTTCTAATCCAAACACCCGCTCTGGAACCTCAGACTACAGGGCTGTAACCCCCCTCCAGACGGGCAGACCTCAGGTGTCAGTGACTCCGTACAGTGACAGCACAGCCCTGCAGGCCTGCAGCAGAGGCCAGCCCGTCCAGCCACACCTGCCAGGCGTACGAGGAGGTTCCTCTTAGCCAAGAGCTTTTATTAGTCTGGGAGCAGTTTACCCAGCCAGCAGCAGCCTCAGAGACGCTGCCTTTCCCAGCCGATTTCTGCACTTCAACCCCTAGCACGGCTGGGTTCCACGGACCCCTCCAGGCTGAGGGAGGGACAGGGCAGTCCTCATGTCCCCTGCACCGCTGAGGGCGCACCCGGGCAGCAGCCTTGCTTACAGCTCAGCGTCCAGCGCCACGGATCCCGCCATGCTGTAGGCTGCCCATGCATCTCTGAAGACCTACAGCTGCTGTTAAAGCACACATCACAGGGGCAAATAATGCATTTCCATCATTCACAGTGGCCCAGAAAGCAGGAGAGCCAATTTTAGTGCTCAAATCTGGGAGACGGAATGAAGAGGAAAGGGAACAACAAACAAAAGAGGCAGTGGGGAGTGGGCTCCTGTTAATGCAGTCGGTCTGACCGTGTGAAATAACTTGATCTCTGGCTTCACTCATTCTTTTCAGCTATTTTTTGTGTGTTTACTCTTTTCTGAGTTCTGGGCATACTAATTCAAGCATATGACCACCGAGATTGAAAGGAAAAGTAGTTTATACAGATGGAATTTCACACACCAGAGATTCACTCCGTTCGACCATGCTGATTTCTAAACACATGCCTACAACTTCAGGAGTGAACAACAAAATAATTTTTTTTTTTAAAAGGAAAAAAACCAGCCATAAGAATCAAATCAAATTTCTTTTCATTTCTGCAACTGTATTTCAGATCCATTGCAAGAAAATAAATCTTGAGAAACTCCATTTTAAGATTCAAAGCCTCGATTATTCAATTAGCGAACTTAATTAAACACGAAAATAAATCCACAATAAACATTGTTCATCTTATCCTGTCCTCCCACCTTCTGCCCAACATACAGCCTAACAACAACCCCGCTCAACGGCTAAGGCAGAGGCATCCCGAGGCGCTCAGGAGGCACCCGGAGGTCGGCAGCGCCCATTCCTGCCAGCACCGACCAACAAACATGGAACCCACGCAGACCCGAGGTGGATTTGCCTCCTCAATTTCTGAAACTTCTAATTACCAGGAAGCTTCCAGTCACACCACAAAACCTAAACTTCCCAGCGTCAGAGACACCAGGTCCACACAATACTAAATAACGCAAATTCAGGTAACTAAGACACTCACAGCAGCTCTCAGAAATAATCTGGAGGTACAGCAACAAGCCCTTCCTGCTTACCACGGTGAGAACAAAAGGTTTTTGTGCTACCTCCCTCCAGCCAGACCCCAGGGAACAGAGAGCTACTCTGCTGCTGCACAGCCCGTGGGGCACTGCCGACCTCCCCATGCTGCCAGGTCCCCTCCCAGGACAGAGCAGGAGGCACGGGTCTCCCACACCAACAGAACGAGATTTACCTGTGAGCCCGGCCACGGAACAGCACAAACTGGCTGTGCCAGGGTGAGCGGCTTCAACCAAGTGCAAGGACATTCAGCACGCGCTCCATAATGATTTTAGTTTATATTTGTATCATACCAGCTTATATAAAAGAGATTTTTCTGTCTTGTAGACGGAGAAGTTTCATCCTTTTCCCTCCCTTTCAGGGATGAGAGGTGGACAAGAAGCTGTTCCTCCCCCACCACCCTTTTTCCTTTTAAACAGTAATTAAAAAAAAAAAAAATCTTTATTCTGCGCAATCTAAATCTGCCTCTTTGTCCCTCACTGACGGGGAGCCTGTCAGATCATCTCAAACAGCTAAATCCAGAGCCTGCCCTGTAAGTTTAGAAGCCTCTGCTAATTGCTTTGCTGTCTCCTGGCAGGCCTGAAGAATTTTAAACATGTTTTGTGGTCTTTTTTTCCTCCATTCAAACACTGAATTTGAATGTTCTTTCCTAATTAAACCTTTCAGCCAGCCTATGGAAGGAGTGCCAAGATTTATCCATCACTTCGAGACACTGGCTAAATATACATTTATATTATTATACATCAACAATTACATACATCTGGAAGCAGAACACTGAAGCCCCGCTGTTTTTCAGACAGTTCTGTTAAAGCAGGTAGAAGAGGTGAGCTGCAGCACACAGCAGAACCCACCACTAAGCCAGCTAGCAGAACACAGACACCAAGCTGAGGGGAGCACGCATATTCGCACATTATTGCGTTCCCAAGGTGCCCGCCAGCCAGGACAGCATTTATCGTTTCCAGCTCTGCACAGTAGCTGTGAAACAGCTCACACACTTGATGAGCTGAGGATGCACGAAAGCAAAGCATTTGTGCAGTGCACATCAACAACAGGATGATAAGAATCTGCCCTGCTTTGTCTTCAGAGCAGCAGCAACTCAAACACACAACTACTTGTTTTATTTTGGAATAGCAAAACTTTGTATTTTAGAAAAGTTTAATCAAAACTAAGCAGTTGGCTTCAGCAGACAAGTTATCTGCTGCACCACTGTACACATTAACAGGATGACTAAAGACCCCTCTCCCTGGATAATTAAGTGGAGACTTTCATTTAAATCAAGTAAAACTGTGTCCAGTGCTGAGCTCCCCAGTTCAAGACAGACAGGAAACTGCTGGAGGGCTGCAAAGACAATCGGGTCCCAGAGCATCAGGCTGCCCAGAGACTGAGCAGCCTCCTTCTGCCTGGACGCCTTCCTGCGAGCTTTGGGGAACCTGCTTCAGCAGGGGGGCAGACTGCTGGTTCCCGAGGTCCCTGCCAACCCCTACAGTTCCGTGATTCTAGTGCCAGCACCATTTAACAGTAGCATCCCTGCACTACGAAGCTCTCAACAGGCAAAGCATTTGTTTACAGCCTCACTGCAAAGATTTTCACACAGGGTCTACCACAGGAGGTTATCCAGCACTTTCACAGCTGTTGCTTGCTGCAGGGATTTCGAATCAGGCTCACTTTTAATCGCAGGAACTGCTACACATCAAGAACTGCAAAACGATTTGCACGATCAACAAATAAAGCTTTGTTTTGGGAATGAATAGAATAAGCTGGGGCGGGGGGGGGGAGTCCTTAGAGCTAAGCACCTTTTGCTTCCAGTGGCACAGGCTGCACATCGGCGGCCACCAGCTCAGGACCCCCCCACGAGGGCCACTAACACACGGTTCCACCGCGCCCGGTGAGCCCCTGCCGCTGTGCCACGGCCCCGGGGAGCTGCAGCAGGGCCCGTGCTGGCCACTGCTCGAGAGCGCACGGTGTGCACCGCACACGAGGTGCGCGAGTCCAACTTAGGAGCTGAACGTGGTGTCAGAATTACCACAGAAGCTTCTCAGAGGCAGCACGGCGGGCAGAACTTCTGAGGAAGCCTCTTAAAACCAGCCACAGAACAAAAGGCGAACTCACCTCGCACAATTCCTTCCTTCCTTTCTCTGCAGACGCATTACCTCACAGCTGGTTACCCGCTCCAGCTCCGAGCCACCAGCGTGCCCGCCCTCACCCAGGTCCCATTTCAGCTTCACCAGGGGAAAAACAACCTCACGTCTGCTTACGCGGGCGCTGCACCGGACCCCGCCAGAGCCCCCGGGCCGCGACCGGGCCCTTCTCCCTCAGGCGGGGAGGGACGAGAGGGCTCACGCGGGACCGGGCCTCCCTCCCTCCCTCCCCTCCCCTCCCCTCCTCCCTCCCGGCGGTACCCGCTCCCCTCACCGGACCCCCTCGGTCTCCTCAGCGCCACGCCTCAGGCAGAGCCCCCCG
>VXAV01007907.1:156707-190931 GCA_013399715.1 Alectura lathami
GGATGGAGACGGTCCTGAGAAATGGCCCCACCGGCAGTTCCGCAGCCTGAGGCGTTCAGCGCACCCCCAGGCACGGGGAGCACTGCCCATGCCCGCCACAGGGGGCTCCGGGCCCAGCGCCCCCGGCCCCAGCGCCCCCGGCCTTCAGCCTGCCTCAGCCCGGCCGCAGCCGGCAGCTCCACAGCTCCCTGCGTGCCAAGGCCTAGGCAGAGGCAATGTTCCTGCTGCTTTCGTCTCAGAGGACGAAAATAATAATAATAAAAAATCACTACCAAAACCAGACATCTTGTTTTACTTCTTGCTTTGCCAACCATCTTTCACTACTGGATGGTTCCTTGTTTTTATAGAATTCAATTTTGGTCACTAAGGGCAAAATTTAGGTCATCTGAAAGAAAATGGTGGGATTCAGTAGTAGGCTTAATATAAGGTGGGCAAGAATCGAAGATTTCTCTGAGCCGTGAGCCTCCATCACAGGGCAGTCGAGGTGAGAAGCTGCACAGAAGGAGCTCACCCTTGGTCACACGGTCACCTCGGCACACAGACGACAGAGATGAATCCTCGCTCTTCAGCGGGAAAGGAAGCAAGGAACAAGGTGGTGGGGTTTGTGCTCTTGAAGACATTCTTCCTTTCATGCCATCTAGTACAAGATTATCCCCTTGTACTTCCTCGGTGCATGATCAACTACACTTGGCAGCAGATGTTGCAGAGAGCAAGCACCGAAGATGTACAAAAAGGAGTGAGGTAAGTCAGCAACGTGTTCCCAGGGTAATTCAGGTTGAACAGAACCCGGGAGGTCTCTAGTCCGAGCAGCAGCTCAGAGCAGGTGAGCTCCCATCACCTTCCTCAGGGCTTTATTCAGTTCTCTTGAAAAGCTTACGGCAGACACTGCACAGCCTCTGGGCAATCTGTTCCCCTGCCTCGGCCTGATTATTTTTCCCCCCAGTGGTAACTATATAAACACAACAGCACAACACCTCTGTCTAAGCTCCTGCTTGCCTGCCCTTGCGAAGATGTGCTGGGGTCTGTGTGTGTTGAGGAGGAAGAGGAGTCAAAATATACACAGCCTCCCCCCCACCTTGTTACTGGAGACCAGTGTCAAAGACGGGAGATTCAGGACAGAGAGGCCTCTGCTTCGACTCATGTTCACTACTGGGAATGGAAGCTGGAAGGTATAAAAAAGAACCACAGCCCAAACCCCAAACATTCTCAATTGTGAAAATTGAGAAAATTCTGGAATGGAATAGTATCAATGGAAATTATTTACTAAATACAAGTTAAATGGAAAATTTGATCGGACATGAACAGAATTAACACATGGGACATGAGTTAGACCAAGTATTAGTATGTATTTATGCACAAGAATAAAAACAGCTTTACAAGTTGAATTGGAAATTTAAACAGAGGAAGTTTAACAGCTTTTGTATATTATATTAAATAACCAAAACACCTTTTTCCAAAATTGGTAAAGAATAAATAATATAATTTACAATATGGTACAAAAAATAATCAGTAAGGACAGGCATTCTGCTTTATACATACACTATATAGGTATATTTATAATCTATAAAACAAATTCACATCTCAAACAAGCCAGAAACCTTAGATGATATGGCTTAACTATTATTAAAAGAAACAGCATTAAGTTTTGCTGCCAGAACCATAAGCTCTAAAGCAGTTATCATGTTTCAATAATTAATGATAACTTATTGCCGTAGTGCTTGCCAAGGTTTCACTTAGTTAACATTTACAAATTGCTGTGAAATTAAGAGATTCAAAGGTTTGAAAAAGTTAAAAAAAAAAAGTGCAGTACTTTCCTTATAAATGCATCCAAAGTCTGAGTGTAAAAATCAAAATGCAACTTGATTTCCACTCTGGGATCTGCGAGTCAGTAAGTGAGACGGTTTTGCAAGCTCAGATACAATCCAAGCTATTTAATTCAATTTAGAAATATGAAGGGGGGTGTCAAGGAAAGGCTTAACAACGCCGTACTAAAACCAGTTAGTATTCCTATCCTTAGTAGATTTAGTGATAAAGGGTAAGACGAACCGTGTGGCTGATCAGGATGCAACACCCAGAAGAAAACCCACTGTTTGCACACGCAAGTAGATCTAACCCTTAGGATGTAGTACTGCTCTTCACACAGACTTATGACAACAAATACTGGATTTTCTGCCACTCACCTTGCTGAACTACTCAGAACTTCTGTACTGTGCATACAGTCACTAAACCAGCACAGGGCAAGCCTATCGGAGGTTTAAAAATAAAACCAGTACAACCTAAAGCCCTAGAGCAATTAATACTAGAACTGGAGGTTCTTAGTGTCCGTTTGTCCTCTCCAGCTGCCCTTGTGTCCCAGGCAGCTATTAAGCCAACAAACCTACATTTACCTTAAAACAGTCCTGCCCAAAAGTCAGTGTAGCTTGCTTGAATGCTTGTTTAAGATAAGCTGACATTGTTAAAGACATGAATCCTCTTCCTTCTGCTGGGGAAGCTGAAAAAATTAAAACTCAGAGAAGTTTCGGGTTTTACTAAGATGTATGCGTGTGCGCACAGACACGCACACGTATACATGCACATCCACCCACCAATTTCTCCCTTAGCAGTCTTAGGCACAAACTGATAACGGTTAGTATGTGAAGCACATCCACAGAGTACAGAACTGGTGGAGTCAGACGTGTGTTTAAGTGACTTTTCACATCAGGGTAACAAATTCTGCATCAGTTCAAAATTATCACAATGATCTAAGCTATTTTCAAGTTTTTCCCTGATAAAATTTACTTGTCCTGAAAGGGCTTAGTTATTAAAATGCAGCTTGCAGAGCATGACACTTCTGAAACCAGAAGCCAAATATGGAAGGCGGGAGTCTTTAGGAGCTTCATGTCTCAAAAGGCAGGAGCACGCTAAGAGAATTTGGTGGAAGAGAGGATGCCAAACTCTGTTTTGTAATCAGAACTTTTAAGAGGCTGATGCTGAACGCATTTCTAACCACAGCAGTGTTGGTGCTGAAGTGACTTCTGTCTCCTCCACTTGGTTATCACTTGGTGGCCCTAGCCTACTCGCAAGGGTTCAGCACATTGAAATATTCTGATCTCACAGCATCCTTCAAAACGGTCACTGCTGACATTCATCCTGCAGCATTATTATTTCCCTGTTGCAACTGAATGGGCTGAGAAGGGACAGCCTGACAGCCCTCTGTATCAGATGGCAGCAGCTCTTCACAGGCCTTGCTGAACTGCTCTGCAGCAACGCTGGCACTGTTCTAGTGCCAGCTAGGCACTACACTCTTAGGTAGCCTAAGAGTCAAGATGAGCATGGCAACCGCTTAATTACTGGCATGGGCAGAGAAGATGAAATGTTTGTCAAGTTACCTAACAACACTGGAGACCATCAGGCTGGTCGTTCAGTAGAGTTCAGATTTCTTATTGTTACAGTACGTGTTTAGAACACATCACATCTCCTCCTGCATGCCCTGTAATCCACAGCCCCAGCTCCAGGAGAGCCCTCTACTTTTGTCCTGCAGGTCTGAAGCGGTTCTGGAGGTACAGCATGTATGATGACCAGCACTACTAATGTAAGAAGCCAAAACCAAAAGACAACACTCTGGGTAAGACTGAAGCAAAAGTTAGAAGTTTTGGAGGGAGTGACTCTTGAGATTAATGGGTACCCTCTCCATAACAAGGATGAATGCTCAGAATGCTCAGCATCATTCTTCTGACATCATTCACCTCCATGTACTCCAGGTTTATGTAATTTCCTGATAATTGCATCACCATTCTCAAACACCACTCTGTAAGGATAATGAGACAAATGACTAAAGGACTTAACATCCCACACAACACGTGGCCAGCACAGAAGGTTGGCCCACAGGTAGGAAGCTCTCCATTTTCCTAGCCATGACTGTCTTCTTCCTCCCTGCTGGGAACAGCTGATTACACAAACGCTGCTTCTGCACAGGCGCACAGCTCCTGTGTCAGAGGATGCAGCAACCTTCTACGTGGGGTCTTGGAACTTCATACAAATCTGACAGTTTGTTGTTGACATCAGTAAAGTTGCTCTGGGCCACACCAAAGGTGCATCAGAAAACGTGTTACATTTTCTCTAAATGCTAAGAGCATAAGGCAAACTATGTAGCAGTAAAACAAAACCTACCTAAGCAGGGTAAAGTGACTGGGAAAACAGCAAATGCAATCAGTGCATCGTGAGCAAGGTTACAAGCAGAAACTCCCAGCCAAATGCCTTGTAGAATCATCCGAAGGCAGGCAGAATTCCATCCACCAAGTATAGTGCAAGTTGGGAAAGTGAACCCCTGAAAAACGCCTAAGAGATGGAGAAGCTTTATTAATAATATAAAGTTGAGGTTTATATAGGACCGTCCCCTTGGACAAGTTCAGAGCAACTTAAAATAGCCAAGGGACGTCCTCTCACTGGACAAGCGGACAAGTGCTTAAAAAAGGGGCACAGTAAGGTATTCTCTCTCAAGACTGGTAGGAAAGGAAATAGGAAAAGTCTCCTGAGTTATAAAGGTAGAACTGAAGGAAAACCAGCTGTAGAGAAAGTAATTTTAGATTCCTTTCAGCCAGATGGAATCAGGATCTGGGTCTTTCAGATATTGGAACACTATTATTAAATGCATAGGGGTTTAGCAGAGGGAGTTCCAAATCCATTAGTGCCCGTGAGTACAATAACGAGAAACCATGCCCTGAGGCACTACAGAGCCCCTGGAGCTCACAGAACAAGGGGGAAACCAGCAAGGACTAAGGGATTAAGCTAGGACTTGACACCCCTCCTCTTCATGACATAGGACTGGTTTCAACAGCTTTAGCGTTAAGATATTTTTTTATCTATAGATTACATTATTCTTTCCTATTTCCTCTCCTGGAAAATTCTTTTTTTTTTTTTTTTTTTTTTTTTGNTTTTTTTTTTTTTTTTTGAGGAAGATAGCAATATATACAGATTTCCAGCACGGCCAAAACTAACAATAACAAAGCTTTCATAGTGACTCCATTAAGCTCTCTTGCAGTGTTTCCTGACTTGAAACGCAACCGTTCTTCAGGGAAAGCGGAAAAGTTCTCTCCAACTCATGGGGTGAACTGCGCAATGTGGTGAAGAATCTCAAGGATGGAGAATATGAGTACAGTCAGGACAACTGTGATATGTGAAGGGGGTTTAAAAACAGAGTAAACTCCCCAGGGATCCATGCAATCTGGGAGGAGGGTAAAGCAGAGCTCCCCTACAAAACAAGAAAGCAGGTATGTGCCCCTGCTGGAATGGTCAAACAACAAAAGATAGCCAAATAAACGTCAAAGAAACATCATGGTCTATAAAAATGATGCATCACAGAGTTGCAGCGTCTTTGAAGAGAGTGCAACAAACATCAGTTTGACTGATTCGTAAAAAAGAGTGCCAACTAGGACGTGTCAAGATGCAAAACAGTTTCCATACCTACCCACACCCTCCATCCCCCACAATTTCACTGTGGATTCCAAATCATGGCATTTTGAGTACTATGCAAAAAACAACTCACGTAGGGGAGCTTCTGGCAATACCCTCTCCTGCTTGAGCGTCTCGCCTAGGCCTTTCCAAAGTATGAGTCCAGGACTGTCTCACAAACCTGCCATCTTACATCACTGATGCCAGCGACACACCATTTCCTATAACACTCTTCCACATTTTGTTGTTCCCAGTATATTGCACAAGTTGTTCTTCAGACCTTTGAGGACAATGCTTCTCTTTCAGAAAGAAGTGCACAAGACACGGACAACTGAGCCTCAGCTGCATCTCTGCAGTCTGCCCTTGCCATGATCCAGCACTGCAAGCTCTAACTTCAGCTGAACAGTCCACACCAGCCTGCTGGTCTCACGCACTCACTGCGAGAGATCCCCAATGGGGGGACCGCCACCTCCTCCATCGAACAGAATTTCCCTGCGGGTTGGCTCAGGTATGGAGAGTTCCTGGGCAAGGTCATTAAAACGAGATATGTAATCAATGCTGTTTTCATTCATCATGCAAGCCAGCTGGGAATCCACCACCTGGAAGAGACAGACAGAAAAGAAGAGCTATGTGTCAGTGGAAACTTCACGGAACTGGTTACGTTGGCAGGGACATATTGTGACCACCTTGTCCAACGCTCGTGCTCAACAAGAACAGGCTGCCCAGGACCATGCCCAGGTGGGTTCTGACTGTCTCCACAACCCCTCCAGGCAACCTGCTCCAATGTCTGATGACCCACATCGCTTCAAAGTTTTATCTTTACATGGAATTTCATGTGTTTCATTTTGCCCATCACCTCTTGTCCTTCTTCATTTCCAGCCTCTCTTCCTATGAAAGATGCTCTTTATCTCACTTTATCTGAGTTAGAGAATACCTCTTATCTGTGCCTAGAACTGTGGCTTAACCCGCTTTCCTCTGCAGGCAGTTTATTAGATCAAGGACTGCAGTGTCTCTTTTCATCCACACAAGATCACTGTACTTGCCTTTAACTAACACACATGCACGGGCACTACTTGACAGATTCCCACAGATCAAAGTCTGCAGAATCTTTGTGTTTACACCAGGAAATGGAGCTGCACACAGACTCTGAAGCTGCCAAGGACACACTAAACCAGCATTAGCTTTCTGCAGCTCCTGGTTACAAGGTTTGTACAGAACTTCCTTATCCAAATCCAAAGGCCAAAGGAGGAGTGACATCTTCCTCCCCTTGGGGCAAGCACTCATGAAGTTATGACGTAGCAATGTTACACTGAGTCAGTGACTGCAAATCATAGGTTAACTGAGATCAGAAGGGACCTGAAGTCAGGGTTTTACCCTCAGTAGTCTTGAAAAGTTCTCAAGACAGAGACTGCACAACCTCTCTGGGTGACCTGTCCCACTGACTGACCACTGTCAGGGTGAAGAAGTTTTCTTTTATAGCCTCTGATGTCAGAGCTTTGGCCCATTCCTCCCACTCCATGAAGGGCCTGGCTACATTCTCTTGATGACCTCCCCACAAGGAAGCCATTAGGTCTTTCCCACCCTGAAGCCTTCTCCAGGCTGAACAAGCCCAGTACCATCAGCTCTCCTCACAGACACAGGCTCCAGTCCGCTGATGTCTTTGGCTCTCCGTTTAACTTGTTCCAGTTAACCCATCTTCTCCTGTGTTAGGGTCTCAGCATTCTAGACATGGGCTCGCAGCTGTTGAGTGGGACAACTGTCACCTTCCTTCGACCTGCTGGCTACGTTCCTGTTCAGACAGTCCAGGACACTGTTGGTCCTTCTTGCCACAGCACATCCTGGCTCATGCTCAGCTCGCTGTCCACCAAGAAGCCCAGGCACCTCGAAGCAGAGCTGTCTCAGTCAGCCAGTCCCCAGCCTATAGTGCTGTTAGGGATAATTCCTGCCTGAGGGCAAGACATTTGTCCTTGCTACACTCCACAAGGCTCCTGGCAGCCCACTGCTCCAGTCTGTCTCCATCTCTCTGAAAGGGAGCTCTGCTCTGTCCTGAAGTGTGTCAAAGCCTTACCAGCTGCTGGCCTTCACTCTGCCTCCTCGAAGGATGGTCTTCACTCCACCTCCTCAAAACAAGTATAATTCTTCCAATGGAGAGAACAACTAAATTTTAGGTAACTTAGCATTAGCCACTTCATGCTTCTTCCCTCTGGGCCTATTTATTTTTTTCTGCCAGTCCTCCAACTGTCCTGTAGGTGCATCAATATTTAACCCTTCTCCAATCCTTAGTCTTTTCAACTCCTACTCCAGGACACAAAGTAGAAAGACTAAAACTCTCTGTCACAACAAAGCTATGCCCACCCAACAAGGCAAGTATGACCTCCCCCCAGCAAAAAGAGCCTCGGTCAAAGGTGTCCACAACAGTTTCACACGGCAGCTCTCATACCCTCAGGTCATTCTGCATCTTTCAGCTAAGACTGTAACTCTGTTTTGCTAAGCTACAAGGCAAAGATGCTTTGACATCTGCACTAGGTACCTCAGGAAGGTATGATGGACAAAACGCAGTAACACTGCACTAAAAAAGGAAGCAAAACCAGCTGAATGTAATTTGATGACATACCTCTGCTACATCTGCCAGAGACCGTGACACAAAAGAGTCCCGTGAGTTTCCATCCAGAAGGCTAGGTCCCAGTAAGGAGGTGCCACTGGCAGTCCCAACAGGAGTTGGCAACATTTTTCGTCCCTTTTCAGGGGAGATGAAACTTGCTATAAAGAACAGGCACATCAGTAAGTCACTGCACTGAAAGTTTGCCACTGGGAGGACAAGGGGAAGGACAAGGAAACTGCAGATGAAAGAGGACTATTTCTTCTATCTCCTGTAAATTATATGTAGCTGGTATGAACACCATCAGCAGATTACTAAGAGTACAGACTCATTACACTGGCATCATTAAGTGTGTATCAAATAAAACAACAGCAAACAAACAACCCCCCCCCCAACAAACTCAGTGATCTCATCTTTGAGGTTAGGCTCACCAAGCATAGAGCAAAGCCTATTTTCCAACAGCAGAGCCAAGTCCATCTTTTCATTTTGGCAGAACACCCCAAATGTCTCAACCTAACTGATGAGTCAGGCTCCAAGCAGACTCCAAAGTACCAAAGGTATGGGCCCTCGTCCCAGTTTAGCAACAGGATATTTTCAAGAACAGGCTTGTAAAGAGAAAGAAAACGCATTCAAGGCAATACTGTAGGAAAAAAAGGTTGTAAAAGAAAAATTCCACGTTTGTCCTACCTACTAACTTTACTATTTTCCAAAGGATTCACTTCTAATAAATTGCCTCATTTTTATTTTTATTTTTTATTTTTTTGCACGTTTCCCTGTATACCCAACACTTACAAAACAAGCTGCTGAGAGACGAGTCTGTGGAGTCATTGGGATACCACTGGGGGTCGTGGCTAGGAGAGGCAATCCAGTTCTGCTGAGGACTACTGGACGGGGACGGAAGACTTTTGGAGCTGTCACTGCCATTCAGCTTTGCAGGAGAGAGGGAAACACCTTCATCTGTAAGCCAACATCAGAAATCACTGGTTCAGTCAAAGCGTAAGGTTATAGGACAGTACACCAATTTAAGTTGAAAAAAGCAAAAACAACAACAACAAAAAAAAACCACCTACATACATGAGAAAAGACAGGTCACAATCAGATTTCCAAGAGGCAGCTTCCCAAAAAAGTTTCTGCTGACATGCAAGATGAGGAGGATTTATTTATTTATTTATTTTTAAAGTGAACAGGAAGACTTTAGCTAAGCTCAGACTTACTGTATTGACCAGAGCTGATAGCTATTTCAATGATGGAATCACTGATCTGAGTGGCAGGCTCTCCTTGAGAAAGTACATCCTCAGGAGGTCCAGGCAGAGAAATATCCAAGAGAGCTGAAACATTGGGAGGAGAGAGCCGGGTACTGGAAGCCTCTGAAGAAGGAAGTGGAGGAGTGGAAAGCCCATTTTGGAGGGGAGTCTTGGACAATTCTGACAGAGAAAGGACTGACGTGCCCTGTTACAAAAGAACATAAATTGATGAACAACTAACTCTGAAGGACTTGGATACATGTCTGAAAAACAGTTTAGCTCCTAAGCATCACATTAAAATTGGAATCTAAAAACAAACAAACAAGACAACCAATAATCCAGCATTCTTACATTTTTTTGTTCATGGATCCAAAAACACTTCCAAGTATTTTCACTTAACTATAGAAGAGAGATTGATTTCCTATTTTGGATACCCACTATTAAGTGCAATTCATATTCTTTGCATAAAACATAACTGTAAGCATAAACAAATATTCCTCAGTCCACATCCTGTCAAGTCATCTGAAAAAATACTGGTCTGTAACATTCCAAAGAACATTTAATACAGCCTATAAACCAGAACCACGCATCCATCCGTAATAATAAAACCCACATTTTGAAGAACCAACAATTAGCTGCTTAAAGAGTATAAATACTTTAAAAGGCTAACTCATTTCTCCTTACAGCCAAACTTGCCAAAAATAAATCCTCTTTTGTAAGCAGTCTGGGTTCTAGTTCCTCTCAATAGAACCATTTGTGATTTTTTTCTTAATTAGTATACAGCAGAAAATGGGTAATGTTTTGAGAACACAACTGGCATTGCCAGTTAGATACCCTTGCTCCCAGGTAACTGTGTACCAGGACTACCCTTCTGTGGGAAGTGCTGAGTCCTGCACTTGGGGGGGAACAATCCTATGCACCAATTATATGCTAAGGGCCCGCCAGCAGGAATGCAGCTCTGCAGAAGAGGAGAGGGGCGTCCTGGCAGGAGCCAAGCTGAACACGAGGCAGCAGTGTGCCCTTGCCACAAAGAAGGCTGCACTAGGAAAAGCACTGCCAGCGCATGAAGGAAGAAGTTCTTCCCCTCTACTCAGCACTGGTGAGGCCACCCCTGGAGTGCTGCACCCACTTCTGAGCCTTGTATACAAGCCTCATAGGTTCATGTCCTGATAACTGTGCTGTAAAAATCTTCCTTGCCTTTATACTCTTCAATCACATTTATTTTACTTTTTTTTTTTTTTTTTTTTTTTTTTTTTTTTTTTTTGCTTGTACCTGTCACAGGAAGGTCAGAATGTGCCTCAAAAAAAAAAAAAAAAGGAAGATGCTGAGGTTTAAGCATCTAACACAAGGTCACGAACCCATTGGAGAAGGAAACTGAGGACAGGATGACAACGCTCTTAGAACTCAGATGCTGCCACAGCTAGTGTCTAAGTATCTTATTGTCTAAGTGTCTTATTGCATCCAGCATCAAGAAATGTAGTTCTCTGAAGTGGATGCTGATGCTGCAATCATGTTTTTAGACTTAATACACCTCCTTCAGCAATGTACAGAAGCAAGTGTGCCTCCTTCAGCGAAGGACTGCCAGTTGCTGAGATCTTTCTTTACAGTGTTTAAAGCACACACGTGTTATGTAGCTGAGCAATTACAAACTCCTGCACTGGATCACCAAATAAGTAAGACTTGCTTGTCCTTAAGAGGTTAGAGCTTGTGAGATCTGCTTTCCTTTGTTTGAGAATGGCCCTCAAGTAAATTTAAACACATTTTCTGAATTTCTTTCTTTACATTTCTTCATATACTAGATTTTCATTCCTACAAAACAGTAATGATAGTAATACAACTACCTGAGCACAAGGGTATCTAACTAGGAAGACCAGTGGTGTTTTTAAAACATTATCCATTTCATACAGCTGCTCTTTCAACACATATCCTACCTGGAAACCATCAGGAACTGCCTCCTGCTCGTGCCGTGTTGGTAGGCTGATGAACGGAACCCGACAGCCAGGGCCTGAGCCCTAAGAGGAACAGCAGGAATCATGTGAGTCAAACTTTCACATAAGATGGTGGGCACACAGTTAGGGACATGAGACAAGTGTGTATCACCACTTCTGCATGCTCTTTTCTACACACCCTGCATTTCAAAACGGTCCATCAACACCCTGAGAAAATGACAGGGCCAACACGTATCAAGGGTCTCAGTAAAGGAGATGAGCAAGGAGAAGTCACGGTTTCCATTCCAAATGCATCACTAGAAGCCCATGTTTTGCCCCAAATTCCCTTTTCAGTCTCTGCCTCTCGAAATGCTACCAGGCTTAAAAAAACCTCAGATTTCTGGAGGGCCAGCTTGCACAGCCTCACAGCTGAAAGCTCCTCTACAGGGTGGAAGTCTGTTCAACGCAATGACAGTTTGATCCCACAGCCCCCTAAATACATGCTGTGCAACAGTCTGACTTTGCCACGATGAGCACCTCTAACAGCAAGCCACAGGAGGAATCTCACTGGAGAATCATTGCTACTACAGCTTTTCACATGAGAGCAAGCTCAGGAGACTGACCTCCACCGTGGTGACAGAGCCTCCGTTCTGGTGCACAGCTGTTGACTCCTGCCCCATTACTACTGTGGTCACTCTGTCTGGTGACAGGGGAGATACACCTGACAAGCCATCTGCATCCAGGACAGGCACGGGACTGCCAGGGATAATACCAGCACTTTTAGCTGCCACGTCGATTGCACCTTTGGTGAAACAAGCAGAAGAACACATTTCAGGTCTTTTCTTCACACAATCACCTTGTTGTGACTCTTCTAAAAAATCAGTTCTTAAAAAAATCAGCCAGTAAGTCAAAACCTAGCAAATGCAAGAAGAAAGAATGGCTATTATCTAATCATCTGCATCCACTGCTCCTTCATGAAATGCACCATTTCTTTCAGCTGAACATTTATAATTTTTCTGCCCTGCTCCAACACGTTATCAGGTATATCAAAACAGTTCAGAGGAACATCCCAGTTCTCCCCTCTCTCTCTGTAACATTGCCTTTTTTTTTTTGTCCTAAGAATTATTAAGTAATTGGTTATGCAGTTCCTAGAAATCTCCTATGGTATAACAGAGGAGCTACAGAAACAACATAGTCTTATTCTGTTACTTTGCCTCTAGCAGCAATTTAGCCTCTATATATTAACTCAGGTTATTGCAAAGCCAACATCGTCCAGATCTTTTAAAATCCAATTAAAATATCTGAATGTCTTCCCACCCTAGAGAATTCTCTAACCCTGCTGTAAAACACAGCGAAATTCACTGCATTCATGTCACCAATCACTCTAACTATGGGACCCCCTTCTTTTGTTGAAAGATGGTATTTGGTTGGAGTACACTGGCTTTTTTTTTTTTTTTTTTTTTTTTTTTTTTTTTTTAAGAACTCACAATGCCATGTTAGTAGACTTGCTGTTTATAACTTTCTTTCAAACATGTCACTGCCCCTTTTTAAAGTGGTCTTACAAAAAATAAAAATAAAAAAACCACACAATTCCTCGGCTTTAGTTACAAATTCTAAATCCTTTCTTGGCCTGCAGATCAAATACAGCAAAGGAAGGCAGCTTGGACTGTCCCACTGACTCCTGCCTTGCTCTAGCCACAAGGCCGTGTCAATGGATGTGGCTGCCCCCTCTCTAGAAGTGTTCCAGGCCAGGCTGGATGGGGCTCTGCGCAGCCTGGTCTAGTGGAAGGTGTCCCTGCCCATGGCAGGGGGTTGGAACTAGACGGTCTTTATGGTCCCTTCCAACCCAAACCATTCTGTGATTCTATGATTCTAAGTCAGACACTATTAACAACATTCTTTAACTTCAGAAGGCACTAACAATTTTTACTCAGCAAAAAGAAACCAACAACATCACATCACACAGATCAGGACAGCCCCTAACTTCCATGCTGTGTAAGGAACGACTTACTGGCCAGGTGGTTGGTAGCCTGCGCTGGAAGAACTTTGGGCACAATGGGACGAGAAACAGCAGCTTTAGTCAGCGAGGACTGGATGGGCCGAAACGAACCTCTCCCTGTGGGGAAGGATTAAACACTTATCAAGCAAGTGAAATCTAACATCTTTAAAGCAGAGCACGACACAGTTCAGTGGAAGAAAATTCATCAAATTCCAAGCAGCAGCAAGCTTGCATGAATGCAAACAGCGGAGACAACAGAACAGGTTTACACAATAATGCAAGCTAGCCAGCGCCTTATCGCAGAAACGCAACAGCAAGTGCTGCTGTGTTACCGAAGCTGCTTTCAGCGTCTTCAGTGAGGATAACCTCTGAGCTCTAATGCTGATTTTGAGACTGAAGCTGAGACACGAGACCAGCTGTATTACTGCTGTACTCAAAAGTGGCGTGTCAGCAGTATATGGCTAACACTACGCCTTGCTTAACAGCGATCCAGGAGAACAACTCCGTGATCTTGTGGGAAGTAACTCAACCAACTGATAAATGACTTCATGGTTTTGAAAGGATGCTTTCCTCGAGTTATTCCTTTACGTAGTGCCATGAGACGCTTTCAAGTCCACCTCATGGCAGCACAGAAATGACGGAGGATATGTGGAACTCACCTGTAATAGATGAGTTGGATAAGATAGAAAAGGAACAGACATGCTGGGACGGATTTCCAGATGGCCTGGGGAGCAGCGTTCTCTGTGTAACAGAAACAACAATAAATCAAAACAAATTTAATCACAGAACAGAGGGTAAAGCTGGCCTTCCAAGGCACAGAAGTTCACGATACCTTCCAGAATAAGCAGCAGAGTATTTACATGGCAGGACAATCATCCAACAGACGCAGCAATAAGGTCTGTGTAATCTTGGAAAGGAAGCTACAGACAGGAATTGTGTATTCTCTGTAAACTACCATGAGATAAAAATCTCCACCTGGGCAATTCTCAGACAAATGTGAATTAGAACTAAATTCCCTTCTGATTGTTCATGCAATAATTTTCAGATTTCCCCAAGATACCGCAGTAGTGAGCTTAAGGATGGGTCTAGACTGTGTACAAACTGTGATCTCCCATCACAACTAAACAAGAATGGATAAATGAGGCAGTTGTATGTATTTGTGAGGACAAATAAGTTTTAAGAACAAATAGAATTGCACAGAGCAGAGTACATCGCTACCAAAAAACAATTTGTATGTAATTTCTAGGTCTCCTACTCTTTAACAGGGCAGAAGAGACCAAAGGGTGTATTGATAACTGGTAACTTCCCTTCCCCCAAACAAGTTTCCATTACTTTGTTTCTGAACTATTTTTAATGTGTTCTCCACCTGCCACAAGTCGCCAGAACAAGTCTGTGGTTTCGCAGTGCCATGTGTCTTTTCACTGGGATTATCAGTCCCCTAAGGGAGGCTTATGCATGCCAGACTCCTAAGATCCACTGCAACAGCATAATTCTTCTACACATCTCTTTGAAAATTACAATTGTTCCCCATAAATCAGTGTTGTTTCAAAAAGACTTTTATTTCAGTACAGTGTTTACCCCACCCCAGTTTCACTGCCTACAGTGAGCAGGA
Organism: Alectura lathami; assembly: GCA_013399715.1. Taxonomy (NCBI): domain Eukaryota; kingdom Metazoa; phylum Chordata; class Aves; order Galliformes; family Megapodiidae; genus Alectura; species Alectura lathami. Next base: position 171,520 of record VXAV01007907.1, read on the forward strand.
AGCTAGAAAAGAACACCTAGAGGGAGATTTTGTTGCAGTAACACTGACATCTCCAACAATGACAGATCAGGATACCACATAAACACACAGCAGGCCCAGAGAGCAGAGTGTGCTTTCAGGTGAGGAGGTTTTTTTTTTTTTTTTTTTAAAAGCTTTTCCAGACTACCTCACGCGTTGGACTACTACTGCTGACATTCCTCATGTAACCAGCCCTGTTACACACTTCATAATTTAGACCAAAACACTTGCTCCTTCAGATGCTCAGCTTCACTTTTCCAGTGGATGTATGAGGGAGGTTCAGGTTTTTATTTCACTTAGGCTCAAATCATATAACTGTACTGATATCTATTTGGGAAGCAAAACAAGTATCCCACACTTTGCACATTGTTCCGACCTGTACTACTAGCGGCTTCCGCAAGTGCCTGTTCCGCAGCTTCCTTGGCTTTGGCAAGAAGAAGTCTGACTGCATCTGGAGAAGAACAGGAAATGCATTAGACAGTACTTTAAGCATGCAGACACAGAATAAGTTACATCCCCAAGCTGTTTTTCAATAAAATTGAAGTTACTTATAAAAATACTGTTTTGTTTCATACTACATAGTATTATTTCCTAGCATACCTTTAAATTAAATGCATCTAATTTGGTTTTGATGTTCTAACACTGACATATTTCTCATTTAACTGAAAGCTCCTCAAACACACAGTCCAGCAAAAGAAAAACCTCATGGAATAAGCAAATCCCATTCCCTTAACCCAAGAATTAATACTTCAGCTTCATACTCCAACCTTCTGCTAGAACAGTAAATTTTTCCACTAGCAGAGTATTATTTTTCTTCTTGTTTTACAGGACAAAGCTTTCACCCCACAAAGTGATTTCACTGCTTAACTACTGGAGCTTTGTACGAAGCTGTGGTTGAGGCTGTTTATGTAAAAAAAAAAAAATTAAATTAAATACAGCAATGAGGTTGTATTAAAAATGGCACATTTAGCCAGTTTTGCTAAACCTGACAAATACATTTTACTGGAGCAATTTAATTAGAGGCTGAAGCAGTTTCATCAGGCTCTATGACTGCACTCAGCTCTGAAGATGTGATGTCCCTTCGAAGCACAATTACACCATCAAAATGTGCCTAAACTCAGCTGACACAGTTACGCTTAAGCATCACCAGCAGCACTGCTTCCTAAGGAAGCCCATGCTTCCTGATCAAACAGAACACCTGTAATCCCTGCATCAAACTGGGTCAGGAGCATTCTGGTACTATTTTCATCCACTTACACTGATTGTGTCCAAGTGCTGCCTGAAGGTCAGCTCTGCCTCTTTACTGGGCAAGAACAGCTTCCCATGGCGGCTGTTGGGCGGCAGCGTCGTGGGAACTGCAAAGAGCCCACCATCAGCATCAGCACTTCCAGAACTTGAAGGACCAGCCACCAAGAGAGGTCTAGGGAGGTTTCTCAAACCTAGAAGATTTTAGCAGGAATTGAAATGAAATGCAGACAGAAAGAAAAATAACTACTTACTACCTGAAGGATCATACAGAGAGGTGAGACATGGATTCTGGCTCTGCCACTGTCTGGGATCTCAAAAAGCTCTTGACAGTTCAGTTTTCCCACCTGTAAACTGCCAACATTCACCTGCTGCAGAAAGACCCTGCAAACATGCACTTGCTTTGAAATTGTTGGATGAAGGGCGTTAAATGCAACTTCACACTGCTAAAGAAACTAGAACCTAAGCACGCAATGTTGAGCCCCGAACTGACCGTGTTAACCAGCTCATCTGTGCAGCTTGTAGAAATACTTGAGGGCGCTTCCACTATACACAAGCTGTATATCCACCTGATCCACTCCTTGGTAGGGTAAGATAGCACAACTACAGATTCATTCTACAATAAGGATATTATACTTAGACACCTCCCTCCCCAGCGTGGTAACTCAAAGAGCAACCTCCATAAAATGATTCTGGTGAGAGATAAATGAAAAAGCAGGGATCATTTACCAAAAATACCTTCCAAAAGATGGACTGCCTCAGAAATACATATCGTACTTTGAATTAATAGCATCTGGTCTGAGTAAAACTTCCTTTTTTTTTTTTTTTTTACATTTCAAAAAAATAAATAAAAATCTGTGCATTATTTCACAGTGCTGTGCCAACTCTGCAAGCAGCCAGTTAGAATGAAAACCAGCACCGTTAGCATCATTCTGAGATAATTAACACGTGCACCTCTCTTACACGCTGTACATGCACCACTGCGTTCCACCACCACAGACAAAAACTGCCACTTCCACACTCAGCATTGCTCTCATGCCTGTCACAGTACTCCAGCCCCTGCTGCTGGGCTGGAGATAGCAGCAGGGAGGCAAAAGCCATCTGGCTCAATGCTTCGCAGCAATGCCTGCTGCCTCCCTGGGCAGGGAAATACAGCACAAACTTGAGCCATCCAGTGCAGACACGGATGACAACACACTGCTCAAGAGAAGTCTGAAGAAACTTTCTTTACTTAACAAATAAATAAATAGGAGACATTATTATCCTCCTTTTCAAAACACAAAATTGCCACTCCCACCCCACCATTCCACACCGCTGCTTTTTCCATAGGATAGTTAAAATGACTGTGTGCCAAAGTATCTCAATGGATTAAATGTAGAATAACATCTATATTTGTGTCTCCTGACTGACTAGGAATCGCTCATACACAAGGCATTCTCTTAAAAAAAGCTGTAAAGGGATGCAACTGAAATTATGCAAATATAATTTAAATATTCTAGGCTATGCTGCATCACAATCGTTGCTTCACCCTTTCTCCATCTCTGACTCTTTTTAATGCCTATTATTTTCTTTCCAGCTAGCTATGTGGTTTTGAAGCTGTCAGTTTGTCAGCACATCCATTTCTTCTGTGAAGGACATGAGCTCTCTTCTTTCTTTCCTATTGAGTAAGACAAAGCAAATTATCTTAAAAAAAAAAAAAAAAAAAAAAAAAAAAAAAAGTTGAANCGATGGATTCAGGGCCTAAGTCTATGAGGGAATGTACCTAAAAGGCTCTTCACCAGGAGCAGTTGCTTTCTGATAGCCAGATTACTGCAGTCATGTCATCACACTGTATATGAGGATACAAAGAAGGTTGATAGCTGTTGTACGCTAACAGTCACAATCCACCATAAACAAACCTATTTTAGAACCAAAACACCCTCAGCCTGGTATCGGGGCTGATAAATGGGACGCAGGTTGTCTACCAACACAGCATGACTTAGGACATGCTTGGGTATCAGTCTGACGCACTGGGATGCCATTACCTCAGGCCTAGGCTGAACACAGCATCTCAGGCAGAGCATGAGGAGCAAAACTGATTAACTAGGGCAGAATGCTGCGTTCAACACTTCCTGCTCCTCTCTTCAAGCCAAACAGGTTAGCTGCAGTCAACCTGGTTTACAGGAGAATGGCACAGGAGTTATTCAGTGATTATTTTTTCAACTAACTGTGTGCCATGTATTTACTTCCCAGCTCTGTAAGCCTTCATTCTCTGGAGAGCCCACACCTCCTCCCAGCCTTCTCCCAGCAAATGTCAGCATCTTCTCTAAGAGTCAGCATCTTGTCTAAGACTGACTCCTGAGAGATTTTCTGGATTGCTTCTGAATGTTCAGAGAAGAACTGAATCTGGGACAACCCTAAAGCAAATTACCATGCACCAATGTTCTCAAGCAATGAAGTTTGAAACAGTAGGAACACATTCTCCCAGAGTTACATTACTGGAACATTCCATCATGCTATGAACAGTCTGATCTCCTGAAATGGATTTTTCTGAATACTCGCCTGAGGAGCTGGAAGCAGCACCAGGAGAAAAGGTCTTGTTGTTCCGAAGGGCAGATTGACTTCGTGTGCAGCCCGGGCTTCTGGTGCTGATGGTGATCACCTTTCCGGGAGGAGTCAATGACTGCTCCTCTTGAGTAGGCTTTATAGGTGATGTGGCAACAGAGCTCATCTCTGGGGTCTAGAAATGCAAACACATTCAGTGAGCGTTGTGCATTGTTATGGAAAATACATCAAACTCATCCGACTTGGGAAACATTAAAAAATTCTGACATTAAAAAAATTCTGACACACTACAATACCTCTAAGTACTCTAGCTGATACCTGTGTGTGTGTGTGCCGTGGAAGGCCAAAATTCTTCCCGTGTGCAGAGGTAAAGGCAAAGATTTGTCATAGTGACAAAAGAGGGGTTGCTTTTACTTTAGTAGAAACATTCATAAACTCTCATCATCCAGAGAGCTCTTCTGCTTGGAAGAACCCCTGGACAAAAGTATTTTGCTATTAATTCTAATCAAGTAAGACAAATAGCTGTGAATTTTTCCCCATTCCTCCTCATATTTCACAGTGTAACAGCAATAAAAACAGAAGCACATGGCAAGGTGCTTTACTGATTTTCCAGGTCTACCCAGTTGCCTTTATTGTTTTTTATACGGTTTTCTAGAAAATGTTCCCTTTTTAAAGGATCCGTGTGCAACCACAGGCACAAAACTACCACCCATGCTTGACTGCAATGCAATTCGCTGTAGTTTGTTTTATGCGTGTAATCTTCATTTGAAAGAATGAACCATGGAACAATTGACCATTCTGGCTTTGTTACATATTATCTTCAGGAAACTGCAGGGATCTAGTGGTTTCAGTTAGGCAGCAAATATCATCCATGCCTCCTGAATGTGTATGTCACTCTAATGACATTCATTGCCACAAGGTTTTCTCTTTTTCTGAAACACAAAGAATATAAAGTGGTATTTGGCAAACAAAGAAAAAGGCTCCATTACTACTTTTTATTGAAATGCGTGATACAATGCATACCTGACAGAACTCCATTATTCTGCAGGTGTACGAACTTGCTTTGATTAAGACAAAGATTGCTAAAGCAACAGAAAACACTTCCAAATCATCACTGCCTCAGATCATGTTTTTTTTTCCCTCTTCTCCTCCCCCCAAGTCTAGGGTTATATTCTTTCTTCTGTTTGCAGCTGTTAAACCACATCTTCCCTGGCTGTCACATGTGTCAGCTGCATTAGACGCTAGAAGAGATCTGTGCCATTGTCTCAGATCTGTGAGATGCTGCACCAAAGTCTTTAGAGTTTAAACAAAGGCTAAATCTGGAGCTACATCTGAGTGAAGATGGTTTTACATTTAGAAAATCGTACATTCTGAGTCTGTAAAACCAGGATCAAAAGGAGGTTGGGTGGGGGGGTGCTGTAAGTCTGCAGCAACAAACAAAGATCAAAGACAATAGGTGCTGGCGAAGGGGGATTCATTTGCATCCTACGCTTGAATATGATGCAAATATTATCTTTAGCTCTTCACACCTCCACCACAGGAATTCAGTCAGATCCACTGAATTTGGTCCCTTTTTCATCTTGAGAAAGATGTTTTATTAAGTTTCAATTGATTGCACTAGGCAGAAACAGCTGCCCAGTTATCACAGTGGCAGGTCTCAAACACTGGTTACAACACACAAGGAAAGCAAGTTCACTCCCAGGTGTCTGCCTAGGGAATAAAGTACTTTTCTGGATATCTTAAATACATCATAGTGTCTCAGAACTTTTTAAAGTTTTTTTTAAAAAAAAAAAAATCACTGTAGCTATCATGATCCCAAAGAAATCAATTTTTTTTCCCCCGCTTACAACTGAACTGTACTAACATTGGAAATTAAGGATTGCAGTTTTTGTTTGGAATGTTGAGAGAGAAGGCACCTACCTAAGCTCTTGACTGATCTTTTGAGTTCATTGTAATACTGCTGAGACTGAGACTCATGGCAAACCAGAAACTAAAACGTATTGTAAAAAGCAGATGAAGTATACTGAGGTGAAGTCCACTCTGTAGCAATCTGGTTTGATTTTCATTTTTTTAAACACAGGAATTCCTAAGATGCTGACACAGCTGGTCACTGACTTACTATGAAAATAACAGGAATGGGAATTACTCCCCAGTTCCAGTAAGAGTTTAGCATTTGGAGGATAAAGAAGAGCTACTTACTGGTTTGGGATTGACTTCAGTAGAGATGAGTTTTAAAAGGCAGTTTAGGAGTCTCTGCTTGTGAAAGGTGGTACAGGCAGGAACAGCACTTGATTCAGAGGTTTGCTCCCTAGCATCCTGGGTTTCTGGCTCCAAGACAGCCAGCCAGTCATATTCCAGCTGCAGCTTGTTCGGTTTGCCCATCATGAGGTAGACTTCAGCCAGCGTAAGGCTCTCCGAAGTTCGTAGGCTCCATCCTTCTTCTCTAACTTGTTGGGAGAGCCGGCTTGGGTCATCCTTGAGAGACTTTGCACTGGATTGTCCCTGAGGTGGAGGTGGAAACAAGGAGCTCAGCTTCTCTTGAGAATCCTCCATTACTGCATCTGTCATCTCCTTGGTACAAGCATCAGGCTGCTGGCCCTGGCTGTGGCTAGCCTGAGCTTCCTGTCTGGCTGGGCCACTGCTTGGCGAAGCCACGCTGCCTCTTGGTAGCTGTGAACAGCAGTCAGATGTCTCTGCGCTCCTCCCGCTTGGAAAAGCCACCGGAGAAGTATCACCAGCTGCTGAAGCAGAGTCTTTCCCGTGCAGCTTGTCTGTGCAAAAACATTTATCTGGGACAATCAGGTCCTGACAGGACTTCATGTACCGTGGGAACGGATCGAGCAAAGAGAGCTCCTCCACATCAGGGATCTTACTGCAAACACACGCCGCGCTGCACGATGTCAGTACAGCTGCTTCGTCAGCAGCCAAGGCCTCCCTGCCCTCCACAGAGAAGGCCACCAAGCTCGGCTTCTCCTGATTCCCTCCTGGATCCTGAAGTCCGGAAGGCGGTTTGGTGGGAGCGTTGGCAAGACCCAGGTTTGAGGATGTTCCTTCCACCAGAGCAGACTCTGTGGAGCCATCTTCAGTGCTCACAGAAACTTCACCTGTGGGCTGAGAGGTTCTGCTCGGCTCTGTAGTGCTCTCAGCCCTTCCAACACCCTTACCTTCTGTTCCCCGCGTGTATTTCAGTTGTCCCCTAGCTGTCCCCTGACCACTCTGTATGCCCAGGATTTGTGCAGGTGGTAGTAAGTGAGAGTCTTTCGTGTTCTGTTTGCATTTGCCAGTTTCCTGCCAATGCACTGTGCAGAAAGCCTTGGAGTGGACCACTCTGGCTACCCCAGGCAGTGGGGTGAGTGTGCAATTCTCTCCTGGAAAGAGATGGAGCATCACTTTCTCCTCTGAGAGGCTGCCTCTTGTTTCTGAGTCTCTGGAGTCTTGCAGCTGCCGTTCCTCTAGTGTTTTACGCTAAAAAATATGTTAAAGACCACAACTACTCTCTTTGTCCCTTCAAAATAAGCACCTGATGGCCTATTTTGCAAATAAACAAATTAGTAGCTGATCAAGAATATGTTCTCTATTCAGCACAGGCTCTATGATCAGAAATTAGTCCTTCTGTGTTGGTAACGACTATACTGAAGATCTGCTACAAGTACAAACTAAATGTACGGTCCAGGAAAAATTACTAACCTCTGCTTCATACAGCATTGCAATTGAAAATAAATAAATAAATAAATCACCACCTAGTAGAACGGCTTCCCCTTTCTGTGCAGGAGCCTCTGTTTTACATTTTATCATCTTCCAAAGATTTGAGTGCTATGTGATACTTCTTCCAGGCTTACAAATTAAACAGAAAAGCTTGAATTAAAGGGCAAGAACAAGGTACAGCATGCCAGTCAACAAGAGAATAGAATGGCTGTTATCTCACAAATCGTACTCCATGGATCAAATTCAGAGGTAGGGATCTCTGTAATGAGTTGTATGGCTCAGAGAAACTGCAGAGAATCATAACAGGCAGCTGCAGCTACCTAAAGAAGCTTAAGTGTTCATTTGGTGAAATTACATACAGTGAGTGGAAAGATCCATCCTGAATCTCTTTGCTAAAATCGGAATAAAAACAGCTATCATCTACGCTTCTACAACGCAGGCACCCATCTGTGATGAAACAGACTACGCTCACTTTTTAAGGTAAGGAAATAAAGCAGGGAGCTTCACTTACCACTAACTAGCTTTTCTGGGGATCACACTACAGAAGAGCTGAGGTAGAAGTGAAATACTACAGGATTTCCCTCAAAAAGCTCCTTCACGTTAGTGACGCTGACCTCTATCTTTCTTGAGCATGGGCTGGTAAATTTATTGGGTAGCCTTAAATTTCTGACAAGAAGATGAACTTAGAATATGAAGAGAGTTGCTCCCAGGTCAAGGCATACAGAACAGACTAAGGAAGAAAAGGATACAATACGCACTTCATGGAGAGCCCACTTCTGCTTCAGGAATTCAATAAGGCTGGAGACCTTCCGATGCAACTCCACAATCATCCTGCAAGCAAAGGAACAGAGGAAAAATGTCAGAACTTCAAATCAGAGCCCCAATGCTGGAACGGGAATTAAGGGAATAAATGGCATTCTGCAACAGGGCACAGAGAACACAGCTACCATTCCCAAGAAAAAAAAACAATACAACAACAACAACAAAAAAAAAGGCAAAAAATGGCAATATTAGGATGTAAGCAACTCACAACTGTGAGAGATCTAAAAGCCTATCAGGTAAATCAAGTTGCCATGATTCAAGACACTAGTTTCTCTAGATGACGGAAAAAAAAAAAAAGATACGAAAAGATGGCAATATTTGGCTAAACTGCAGTAGTGCAAGCAAGACCCAAAACGACCACATGAAGTGCAGAAAGAAAAAGGGGGACAACACACATTTACTTTTACACTCTCAAAGCATTTTACAAAGTAGATCTTACAGTACAAGTCTTCTTTCTCCTCTCTGAGATATTGGGTCATTGTACTGAAATGCTCTACTTCAGGGAGCTGTCAGCACCGCTGAGGCCCCTAGTGTTTGCTGCCTGAGTTTCTGACTAGCTGTAAGCACTCGAGTGAACAGCCCCTGATGGCACTGAACAATAGCACCAAGCAGATTCTTTAGCTTAACCTAAATAACTTCCATGGTAGCAGGATGGTGTTGCATTTGACATATTCAGCCTCCTGATGTAGGCGCTGTGCCTCTTTCTCAGGGTATGTCCAATGCAGGTTTCAGGAGAACTAGCTCTGGGTGCCTCTGCTCTACCTGCACTTCACTCCAACAGCGGAGTGCAAATGGCACAAAGCGTGTCCATCCCCAACTCTATTATCTCCTACCATTACTCAAATTAAAAGTATAAAGAACCAAGGTAATTAATCTAAATTTCACGTCTGATATTCCATTACCTATGAGAATCATGTACTCTGCTTGGACAAAGAGTAAGCACATTTAGGCAAACTTCATTATCAAATATACTCTGCCTAGATCGTAAAGAGAACCCTGAAGAGTGAGCAAGATGCCAGAGTGCTGCCCACATATTTCTCTATTCCACATGGCGCACCAAAACGAGCTCTTCATTACCTGAGCCGTGGATTCTGGGCGAGGCTCTGCACTCGAGCCCATGCATGATTATTTCGTGGCTGCAGCTCCACAGGTACCTTGAGAGGAAGACGGACTGGCTTCTGGTCCTCCTCATCACTAATGCCTGAAGGGAGATGAAGCACAAAGGGCATGGGTCAAAGCCAGGAATGCTCAGGCAGGATGCTATACACTCAATTATGTGGAAAAAAGCACCACAGGTATCAGCATCACCTACAGACAACCTTGGCAACTCAGCTTTACCAGCGGAGGGAGCCTGATTACCTCCCATTCCAATACGTTTATGTTTTCCTCAGACATCGCAGTGTCTTCCAGTTGAGCAAGCAACCTCAAAATCAGGTGGCTGGAAACTTTGAACAAGTACAGTATTTCACATCTTTAAACTGCACTCATACTCCTTATTGGGGGTGGGAGGGAAGTGGGAGAAGGGAAATCACAGGTGAAATGAGGAAGGTAGAAGTCTGAAATGCTCAATGCTAAAAAAAAGGTACTGCTGTCTGTTCACTGGTACAGTACAAACACTGATCCTTGAATACACCGAAAGCAAAACTGGCAAAGCAGCAGCAATCTTGTCTGCCCTACATTCTTCCTCTGTAATTCCACTAGTGTCATACTCAAGAGAGCTAGGTGGACCTTAAAGTTCACAGAATCAGAATTGTCTGAGTTAGACGTGACCTTTAAAGGCCATCCAGTCCAACTCCTCTGCAGTGCACAGGGACATCCACAGCTGGATCTGGTTGCTCAGAGCCCTGTTCAGTGAAGGTCTCCAGGGACGGGGCATCCACCACCTCTCTGGGCAACCTCTGCCAGTGCTTCACCACCCTTATTGTAAAAATCTTTTTCCTTATATGGAGTCTAAACCTCCCCTCTCTCAGTCTGAAACCATTTCCCCATGTCCTATCACAACAGACCCTGCTATGGAGTCTGTCCCCTTCTTTCTTGTAGCCCCCTTTCAGATACTGAAAGGCCGCTCTCAGGTCTCCCCAGAGCCTTCTCCTCTCCAGGCTGAACAGCCCCAACTCTCTCAGCCTGTCCCCACAGGGAGGTGTTCCACACCTCGGATCATTTCTGTGCCCTCCCCTGGATGCGCTCCAACAGCTCCATGTCCCTCCTGTGCTGAGCACTCCCCATCTGGACGCAGGGCTCCAGGTGGGGTCTCACCAGCGCAGAGCAGAGGGGCAGGGTCACCTCCCTTGCCCTGCTGGCCACGCTACTCTGGGTGCAGCCCAGGGTGCAGTTGGCTTTCTGGGCTGCGAGGGCACACTGCTGGCCCATGTCCAGCTTGTCATTCACCAGTACCCCCAAGTCCCTTTTGGTAGGGCTCTGCTCAATCCTTTCACTCCCCAGCTTGTATTAATAGTGGGGGCTGCTGTGACCCAGGTGCCAGACCTTGCATTTTGCTTTGTTGAAGCTCATGAGGTCAGCCTGGGCCCACTGCTCCAGCCTGTCCAGGTCCCTCTGGATGGCATCCCGTCCCTCAGGCATGTCAACTGCACCACTCAGCTTGGTGTCATCCTCACACTTGCTGAGGGTGCACTGATCCCACTGTCAATGTCAGTGATGAAGATATTGAAGAGTATTTGGTCCCAGAACAGACCCCGAGGGACTCCACTCGTCACTGATGTCCACAGAGACATGGAGCCATTGACCACCACTCTGCATGTGACCTAGCAACCAGTTTCTCACCCGTTGAGGAGTCCACCCATCAAATCCATATCTTTAATATACCACTATGATTCCATGAACTTTATCTTACTATAAAGATTATCATCTTTATTTATATCAAGTTAGTGGGATTCTACAAGCAAACTGGATTACATAACAGAATAGGGACATATCTGTGCCCAGTACAGATGTAAAACAGAACGAATTCCCCTGCCAGTGATGTACACATCAAACCAGGCCCACCCTCATATCCTTCCAACCTGATGTTAAAACTCTTCCACATTTCAGCATCTCTTACTCACCATCTGGATCACAGAGTTTCTTCAAAGCCCTGCACATGGGAGCTTTGATACGAAGGTTTCTGCCTTTGTAGCGCACAGTCGTAGCCCTGCATATACCGAAAGGCACCATGAACAAGAGGTTGTGAGCATGTACAAACAGCAGTGACAGATACAGTCATCTCTACAGGAACAAACATGGAAACACAAGGGTCTGCAGTGTAGATTCACAAGGGCATCCCATCTTTTTTATCACCTTACTTTTCATTATAGAAATGCTACCCTTGTAACTCTCCCCCTCCAGACTTCCACAACACCTTGTCCTGGTATGCGCACTAAGGGAAGGACTTATTATATACAGCAGACCAAAATTATGGTACCTTGGTTGAAGAGTACCCTCAGATACAGCTTCTTTGTAAAAGACAACTGGTTTTGTTTTAGTCTCCTCTTTACACTTCTAATTGTTCATTATAAAACCAAAACCAAACAGTTTAAAGTTTTTAGGTCTTCCATTCTGTAACACTAACAGCACATCTGCACTGCTTGTGCAGGAACCTGAACAAAGCTACTTTTACATTATAAAAGGAAAAAAATTACGGAGAACGTTCCTAAAACTGGATCTCATTTCCCCCAATGCTGTAAGAACCCAACACCTTGCAGAATGAGCACCTGTCTGTGCTGCTGGGAGGTGAAGTCACAAAGAGGAGCAGGGAGTAAAGGCAGACCTGAGAAGATGGGTGTCGAGGAGGCGAGCAGCTCAGTTTCAGCTACTACGCTGTGAACTTGTACAGACTCAGAACATCCCCATGCTGGAAGGGCAGATGTCCTGAACCTGCTCTGAGTTACCAGAAGCCAAGGGAATATGTCAGCCCTCGCTCCTTCTATTGCACTCTGACACAGAAGTGATGGTTTAACTCCTGGAACATTGAGAAAGCTCTCAAGTGCTATAAAGAAACAAGCAACAGTGCCACTGAAGAAAAAAACAACAGAAGAAAAACTGCCACAAAGCTTTATTTCTTGTTACATACTCTAATCACACAACCTAGAGACATCATGGCTGTAATAAAAAACTAGCGAGAAAAGACTGGGCAGACAGCGATTTGGATTCCCTCTGATTTCCAGCCAAGTTCTCCCTCCTCACAGCTGTGCTGCTCAGTGACTCTGAACACCTCTGTAAGCAGCCTGTGTGGGACAGTGCTGACATGGGAGTGCTAAGACACTCGGGTCAGCCACAAAAGCTGACAGAATTCTTACAAACCCCTTGGACTTACAACCATGTCAGCTTTGATCTGTTTTCTGAAAGATCACTGATTCGTCCAACCACATCTGTACCAAAGGCTGTGCACCAGCCTGGTTCTACAAATCTCTCTGAGGACAAGTACAGAGAAATACAGCACTGGGTGGCCTTAGCCTCAACAACCAAACAGGGACATCTAACAAAGATTCTGTCGTTATGCCAATAAGTAGTTAATTGAATTTTCAAGCGCTATTTACTATCTGTGATAAGCTTCACTAAGAAAAGGTTCCATATGGTTTTGCTGCGAGCATGTTAGTCACTTGTTTTACATACACTATGCAATTATGACAGAAAGTCAGAGCTGAAAGAAAAATAAACACTAAATTAGAAACTATAATTCCAGGGTCTACAATCATCCTGCAAACAAATTGCCAAAGATAGCTCCTCGCAGTCTTAGCCTCTCTTGACCTTTCCTACCCATCAAATGATGCTAACGTTCAGAAGATTATCAGAATAGTGCGTTTTCACATTTGCCATTCTGAGTCACTAGATAATCACTTCTACTCAAGACTTTCAACACAGTGAAAAGTGACAAGTGCACTGCACTCAAAGGAAAGGAAGGAGTACCAGGCTTCCAAGAGATGTTAGGAACTGAAAAAAAAGAACTGGTTACAAATGATCACTGAATTCTAACATTACCGAGCACAATGGAATGAAGGAGTTCTAACTGCCAGGATACCCACAGTATGTTTGTTTGTGGAGATACAGGGCTGCCCTGCATGTGCAGGGGATTCATTCATCTAGTGCAGACATGCAGGTGCTAATGAGGATGAAAAAGTGAGTATGTTTTGCTCCTGGAAGAACAGCAAGGTCTCCCACCAAACAGAGCACGAGGTGCAAGTAAAAAAGAGGAAGCCCAGGCCCAAGCCATTTTAACTGGTAATTCCACTTTAAGTGATTTGTTTTAAAAATCATTATATGAAAAAATTTACTGATAAGATTTTAACTGTACAAAACCCCAAGGCAAATGGAAATTTCTGTTCTGGTTTCAAATGTGGTAAACAAAAGAATGAACAGGTGATTTCATCAACAATCACATTCAAGACCTGCGACACTCCAGCACGCTGTACGGAGCAGCTCCCAGGAGGATGGAGGCTAACAAACTGTAAGGCACTCACTTGGGAACCCAATTAATGAGCAATGAAGGTGCAACACCAAGTCTCCGTGTTGCGGAAGTTCAAGTCAGCAGCAGCTGAGTGGGCAAACTTCCTATCAGCTACAGTAAAGTTTACTTCATCAGAAACTTGCTACAATAACATAGCCTAAAAGCACAACTGTCACAAATAAAGAATGTATTGTAATGGACAAAATGATACGGTGTTCAAATCTCCCCTAACAACAGGATTAGGACAAAGCAATGTCTGCTGAGTAGCTACAACTCGAAAGAATTTAGTGTGATGATCACACTCCTTAATGACAGCTGCTGCAAGACAGCTCACCGCAGAATACAGAGTCTAAAAGCAAGACTACTTTAAAAATTATGTCCAAACATCAGGTAATTCCCTCATTTTGAATAGTACAGCAACTTCCAACCACTTCTGCATTCTAAAAGTGCATTGTCAGTCTAGACTGAACCCCAAAGGCCGTCGCCCATTCTTGACGTGGAAGAGATCACTCATCCCTAGATGAAGCAGATACCGCAGTGGCTGGAAGGGTGAGGCCTACAGCACACTGAAGGGCTGATCTGGGTCTGAAAGTCAGGACTCAGGAGCACTGCTGGCAAAACTTCTGGAGATCAACTATATTCCCTGTACTTAGTGAACACATTTCTAATGCCATGACCTCTGTAAAGAATTCTCTTTTCATGACTTTCTTACACTTTGCCTCCCCTTTCTTACTAATAAAAATTCACAGCGTCAAGGAAAATGGAAAATGAAGCACAAACTAAAGAAACATCAGCTCTAAAAAAGGAAGAAGTCCCCTAGACTCCTGATGATCAGTTCAACAATCGAGCTGCTGACAACCCGATTTTATGAGCTGCAGGAATAAGTTCTTACTTACCCAGCCTGAATGAGTTCATTGAGTTTAGCGGCATTCTTGTCATCCATACCTTTACATGAAAAAAGACCAAAGAGTAAATTAGAATTGAAAGTGAGAGAGTCATGGCCTTTATTCCTGTCCTGTTTGGTCTCTGGAACTATTACATTTTCTTCTCACAAATGACTGATGTGCATAAATCGGCATAATTCGGGGCGAATATTCTATTTTCGTACTGTGCAACTTTTACGCAGTGCTTGCCACTAAAACCACATTTTACTTGAGGATTAAATGACTGTAGGGTAGGTGCTACAGTCACCCCAGGTTGCTGCGCCTTCATCTGACACACCAGTATTAAAGCATGGCTTCCTCAACTGCCTGCTCCATCTCTGTTGCTAAGGCAGCACAGCATAATGCAAGAGCACCAAGCCTTCCCAGCTCTGGATGCAATAAAAGGAAAGTAAATAACAATAACAAAGTGCACATATGACCCACACCCTTTTCTATGCACAAGACTGAACATTTTAAAGTGATACCTAGATTTATATTCTCCATGATAGTTATGCCCAAATCTATTTGCTGTACAATTAACCTCCCTCTGGCAATGATGAAAGTATTCCTGACAAGCTTTTGTTTCTCAGTAGCTCTACATGTCACCTCAATTTCTGGGAGGACAGGACTGGGCGAAAAACTGCGAAGAAAACGAAAAACCACTTTCAGCAGCTGCAGAGCACACCACTCATACACTGGGTGCAGAGGCTTGCTGCTCAACTCCATCTGGCCTTGAATTTTCCAGGTGACAGTGGGTGAAACATTTAACCGAGTACCAAAGTTATAAAAAGACAGAAGCACAGAGCGTGCATGCATTGCCATGGTGACTGTGTGAAACCTCATTCCCACTAGGAGACAAGGGGGTCTGCTTTTAAAACAAAGTGTGCAAAAAGGGAGGAAGCACTCAATACTCATTTCTACTGGCAATGCAATCCGTCTCGACTCTGCAGCTTGTCACAAAACAGTTCAAAATCGCTTCTCCAAGATGAATTAGCATAACTGAGATCTCTGAGCAAACAGAATCAAGTAAGAACATGACACAGTACAATAACATTCCAGGTAAGGAAATAATCTAGAAAAAAAATCTGCACAAATGCCGACTGCATTGAGAGTTGTACGTGTCCACAACTTTCCCATTTTTTTCCCCACTTTGCAACTAGCTTGAGATCACAAAGAAATGAAAGGATTTGCTATTTCCCCCCTCTTACAAATGAGAAAACATGTAGTGTTCTGATCTTAGGCCAACTCCACAAAAAAACTTGGTGACAAATGAAAGAAAAGTTACATGTGAAAGGACCGGAGCACACAACACCTGTTACTTTCCCCTTTCTCCAAGCTAGAGCTCTCTGGTCTGGAAGCTATCAAGACCAGGCAAACATGGCACAAGGCCTAAGGTCAGTTTCCAGATGACAGGGGAGCGCAGGTAAGGCACATACTCATCATCTACACTCGTCCTTATACCAGCCCCTGGGAGTGACAAGGTCAGAGTGCATTCTGCTTAGCCAGCGAGGTTATTTCTGGTTATGACTTTTCATCTTCAGGGTTCATTATTAAAGATTTAGAGACTGACTGATTGAGAGAAAAGCACCAACTCAGATTTTGACTTTGTGGGCAGAAACACCTGTGGGTACAAACCCTTTTCAAGAATATTCAGACAGACAAACTACTGTTACCTGTGGGCATTACACACGCTGTACTCCACAGTACAGTAAAAACCTGAAGAAATCAAAGGGGACTCATGCAATTCACTAAGGATGTATTTGAAAATACAAATACATTTAATGAAAAAGCTGCAATAGAATACAATGAGCACCAACTCTTAGTAAGACAAAAGTGATACTGTACTACACAAGGCTAACTTCAGGGGCAGACACTTGTGATGCTATCGTACAATCATCAGTCACCTGAGGAAATTCATACTCACATCCCCCAATCTTTTTCCTTAATTCCCCATAGCAGATTAGGCCATAAAGCTCCAGGGATGATTTTTTCAGCCCTTGAGAGAACACTGAAAAACAAAAGACACAAGTGAGATGACGTTATCTAAACTGCAGAAACTCACTTCAGCACTGAAAATGAGAGTATTCTGTGAGATGAAATGATTCATATTTTTAGTGAGGAGACAAACATCTCACTGAAGGTAAGATTAAGTCACTTTTGTCAAATTTAAACATCTAATAGTTTAATAAGCAAAACAGAGCAAATTCAGTCGCGTCAACCTCAGTATTGCAAAGCTGTTTACAATTTCTAAAGAAAACGTCCATATGCCCCCCAGAAAATGCATAAAAACTCTTTGTTATATGCAAATTAAGAAGTAGGTCTGAATTTTCCAGACGACATATTGTCTTCTGCATATAGGAAAGAAAATTAGAGATTTAATGTCAATTCTAGATTCTACATTCTATCTGAAGAATTGCACTCACTCAACTTCAGGAGCGTGTCCAGCCTCCCCCTTTCTCACCTACACACATCACATGGACATTATTATTTCTAATACATGTAAGCATCCAGAACAGCACTGAAACTCTTGTGATTTACAAACCAAACATATTTATTCTGTCTATTCATCAATAATTCAAATCTCTTGGACTTGAAGTCTTGCTTAATCTCAAAGTTCAGACAGACGTATTTTTACCAACACCAAAGCTAAACAAACCACTGCCCTAATTCTTAAATTCCTACACCCAATGAGATTTCAGACTTTACAGGTACAGATCCAGAACTTCACATTACCCAGGAAATAGATGCAGTTCCTCCATGACTACTGTTTGTTGGTTTTTTTTGTAAGTTTTTCCATACAATGTTTGCTGTAACATTGTAAAGTAAAATACTAATGTCTTGCTTTTGTCTTGATGTGGGAAAAAAAAAAACACACCTTATGAGAAGTGTTTTAGATGTTTAAGTCATGCTTCAGATAACCTAATCCCAGGAAGAGGCAAAGTAAGTTCACAAAAGAGACTGTATCATACACTGGCTTTGCATTTGTTCGGCTTTTTTCTAGAAATATGCCTTAATATACACTACAAGTTATTGGCACTTTAAGTCACACCCATTTCTCACTGAGTGATTTTGAATATGAGAGGCTCTGGCCACAATCCGTATAGATGAATTTACCACCCAGATTTTTCCTGGTTACAAGGAGTTGTTTTAAGGCCAAAAATTTCAACAACCACAACACTATCACAATTTATGCAACTCAGAATACGGCATCAAAAGGACAGGAAGGCCCTGGAGATCTTCAACAACAAGCTAAGAGTAGAACTGACAATCTTCATAATACCTTAAAACAGACAAAAGAACTGGGTGGTAGTAAAACATACTCACTGTGCAGCAGATTTCTTTAACCACTTTTCAAATTAGGCTACCCACAGACTGCCCTGAATCCTCACTGCCCGTTTCTGAACAGTTTGCATCTGATAGAAGTCAACCATGGTGTATTACTGTGTTGTTACACAGCATCACCAGCAGTTCGTGTAATTTCCCTATCTCCTTTCCATTCAACAAGCTGGGGAAGGAAAGAAAGAACAGCAAGAGGGGAACAGGGCACTGGAATTGCTCACCTACAGGACCAAAGACAGCATCTCAGGCTTACTTGAAGTGTAAATATGCGTTTCACCATTTACACTTCTATCAGGCTACGTATTTACTGCATTTCTTCAGGGAAGGTAGAGCAGTAGTACAGCAGTCAAGCTGCTCGATGAAGTCCTGCCCAACCAGCATCTGGGCAGCTGTCCCCAAAGGTGTGTTGCTGAGAGCAGAAAAACACTTCCTCAAACCTGGCTCTTCCCCAACATTAATACAGGATCAGCATTTTATGCTGTGGTGAACTGATATAAAGGGAAAGATAAAAATACCATTTTTGAGAAGCATTGTTCAAAGACCATGAACCTCAGCACGCTCATAACCACACAATGCATCCACAGATACCCTGTCATTCAGTATGCATTTTCTCACTTCCATCATTCCTGCTCTCCATGATGATGCTGAAAGGCAGGACTCCAACGCTCACAGGACTGTGAGCTCTCCACCAGGCCCACGCCCCTGCGCACTAACCGTTATCAAAGTCGATGTACTTGGAGATCTTGTGCCAGGTGCGGTAGTAGAAGTGCCGGACCTGCTCCTTGTTCTTCACCATGCTGGCTGGTTTGCCTTTCTTCTTGTACTTCAGAGCAATGTTGTTTTGGATAGCTTCAAAGTCCTTCCCGTGCTGAAGAATAAAGAAAGCAAATCTGAATACTCAAAACCAAACTTCTATCTGGTCGTGAGACAGCTGAAACAACATGAGAGATTTTGGGGCTCTTTGGGGGAAAAACAGATCTCAGTGGTTGTCAAGAAAGTTCTTGGTTACCAGAACTCAACTGCACAAGAACGACAACATTTTTCTTTATTTCATATAAAATGCATTATGGATGCCAAAGAAATTACCTTCCAATTTCTTGAGCTGTTTCAAAATATAAGTTGCTAGCAAGCTTTTAAAAGATCACTCTGCTCAAATGCACTGAGCAGCAGAATTGAAAATACTGACTTTCTCACATAGCTTTCAGCATTTTTCCTCTCCTCTCTCCTAACTCCATTTCTGACTGGGACAAATGTTGTTTTTAATAATTTCACTTTCATTTACAGCAAATTTCACATTCAAGTTATCAGTGGCACAAAATTTGAGTTTGAAATAATAAAATGAGAGTTGGTGTGTTACTCTGTTTTTTTTTTTTTTT
>VXAV01007908.1:0-10193 GCA_013399715.1 Alectura lathami
TGCAGTCAAGGTGTGAAATTAGGACCCTAAATTTTAGGAAAACCAATTTCCAGCTCTTCAGGGAGTTAGTCAATAATTTCCCCTGGGCAATTGTCCTCAGTGACAAAGGAGCAGAGCAGAGCTGGCAGATCTTTAAGGAAGCTTTCCTTAGTGCCAAAGAGCTCTCCATCCCCAGGTGTAGGAAGTCAGGAAAGGAAGGCAGGAGACCAGCATGGCTGCACCGTGACCTGCTGGTCAAACTGGAGAGCAAGAAGAAAATACACAGGCAGAGGAAGCAGGGACAGGTATCGTGGGAGGAGTATAGGGATGCTGCCAGGCTTTGTAGGAAAGGGGTCAGAAAGGCCAAGGCCCAGTTTGAACTGGACTTGGTGAGGGGTGCAAAGAAAAATAAATAGGCTTGTACAGGTATATCAACTGGAAAAGGAAAGTTCAGGAGGGTGTCCCCTCCCTTGTGAGCAATACTGGTAACAGTGGTGAACAATGGCAGGTAACTGACAACAAGAAGGCTGAGATGTTCAAAATTTTTTTTGCCTCTGTCTTCAACAACTGCTCTTCATGCATCCCTTGAGGGGACGGGTTGGAAGGTGTGGACTGGGGAAGCTATGTCCCTCCCACTGTAAGTGAGGATCAAGTCTGCAAACACCTGAGGAAGCTGAACATCCATAAGTCTACGGGCCCCAATGAGATGCATTCCAGAGTCCTGAAAGAATTAGCTGATGCAGTTGCCAAGCCACTCTCTAGACAGGCTCGAGCTGTGGGCCCAGGAGAACCTCATGAGGGTCAACAAATCCAAGTGTAAGGTTTTGAACCTGAGTTGTGGAAACCCCACTATCAGTACAAGCTGGGGGATGCAAGGATTGAGCAGAGCCCTGCCAAAAAGTACTTTGGGGTACTGGTGGATGACAAGCTGGACATGAGCCAGCAGTGTGCCCTCTCAGCCCAGAAAGCCAACCGGATCCTGGGCTGCACCTAAAGAAGCGTGGCCAGCAGCCAGGTCAAGGGAGGTGATACTGCACCTCTGCTCTGCACTGGTGTGACCTTGCCTGGAGCAGTGCATCCAGATGTGGAGTCCTCAGTACAGGAGGGACATGGACCTGTTGGAGCGCATCCAGAGGAGGGCCACAAAAATGATGCAAGGGGTGGAACACCTTTTCTGTGAGGACAGACAGAGAGAGTTGGGGCTGTTCAGTCTGGAGAAGGGAAGGCTCATTATGACCTTTCAATATCTAAAGGGGGGCTATAAGAAAGAGGAGGACAGACTCTTTAGTAGGATCTGTTGTGATACTGCAACTATCTTGTATGTAGCATGTTATGGAGGAATTCATCTAAAATTATAAATTATATTTTATAATTTTAAAAGAAATATTATTCCTTCTACTAACTCTTATTAAAAAGAATCCTCGATCTCATCTTGTCCCTTAGAAATCAAATTAAACTGCAGTAGCAAATTCAGAGAAGCCAAATGAAAAGTTAAACACCAGAAAATTAAATTAAGTACTAACAGCTTGGCTAACACTAACAGCAATAACAGCGCTATGTACATTATTCCTTCACAGAGGAAGTTGTTTCGACAAATGTAATAAATATTCTTTTTTTTCCCTTTTCATATTCTCACCTAAGACAAGCTCAGTCTCTTCATTCCACAGCTGATGAAGCTCTGTTATAATAACTTACCAGGCTTTGCGTTACACATAATTGTGTTTTTTTCTGGTGCAGCCTTCTAAATCATTTTTTACCACACTCGCAGTGCCTAGTTTAACCTAGCAATAATAATTCTGAGAAGATATGTATCCCTGATGCAGAGTTTAGTATTTTAATAAATTTGTTAAAAGCATGAAAATGCTTGCCGTGTTTTATTGGATGAAGTTGCAAATCTCCTTTCGAACTACAGTGCTTGCATGTGCATCTACATGCTTAAGCTGATAAATGAAATACAGTACAGGATTATTTTGAATATTTTTCATGAGCCAAAATGCAGAGGAGGACCAAGAATTTCTGCAAAACAATGTGCTTTACTACTGATGCCTCAAAAGAATGCTATGGATTTGGAGTTTTCACCTATAGGCTGCAACAAATATGGTGAGACGTCTTAATGGATAATCTTGTCACTCCTGATCCAAAGGAGAGTGAAAACTGAAAAGGAAAAAACTCTAGAATTTCGGCCTGAAAGTATAGCTTTTGTTCAACAAGAAATATAGTTATTCTACCATAAAATTCCCACAGATTCCTAAAGAAAGTACTGGGTAATGTTTTGTGTACTTTATAAACCTTACTGAATCCATTCACAGAAAAACATTTTTATTTAGTTCTGTTTAAGAATTTAACAAATATGCATCAATTCAAAAGTTTTGGATAGTCTTCTATCAATTAAAAAACAATGGAAATGTTATTGATCTGATCATTAAAGTTTAAACATTATTGTTAAAGTACTTAATTTACAGTGATTATGTTAAACAGTGAATATACCTATGTGTTATGTAACAGCAGAACCTATTGGTTGTGCTATGTGACATTAATTGTTTCAAAAAGTAAATATACATTTAGATCATTTGTGCAACAAATGAGGTTGCTGATGGAGCAGCAGAGGACAGAACTGGAAACAGTCTCAGCTAATATTTATTTGGATTTTATGTATTATTAATCTGTGCATATGGCTTAGCTCAGCAACCAAAGAGGGAGGGAGCAAGTGAGGATGGAAGGAAGGGAGAGAAAGAAAAGTTTCCTGCATGACCTTCTAATCTGCTTGCTGTTGAACACAAAACAGAAAATAAACTTAGTGGGAAACCTCACTGCTAAATTCCAGATTTTGCAGTTACAGTTGGTCATGTAATAGATGCTCAATTCAAAGGGTTAATCAAACATCCATATTGATCACCAGCAAGCACAAAAAAAAAAAAAAAAAATTNNCCATATTGATCCCCAGAAAGCAAAAAAAAAAAAAAAAAAAATCTCAATACCATACCATGATTATAGTAATGACAAAGCACGGCAAATCTTATATGTTACAGAAAAGAAGAAGGGTTCAAGAGTGCAGCAATTCTAAAATCTCTGTAATAGAAGGGATTTTATAAAATAACAGTCCCAAATTACTTTAAAGGCAATCACTGTCATGGAGGTCAAAAGAATACAAAAGTAAAAATGGCCTTGCAGCAATCTCTGCCAATCTGAGCTAGTCCTGTCACCATCTCAACTATTCATCAATTTCTTTTTCAGGACATTATGAAGAATGAGAAAATCATCTAAGATAAAAAGTACATTGTGTATACATAGACTTAAACTTCTGGAACACTGGGGAAGCTGGAAACCACAGTACAACACTAAACCACAATAAAACCCTACATAAGCATATTATTACTGAAAGCTACATCTCAGTCAATATTGAAAAGCTAAAGAGTTCAACCTGATATTCAGGCTTGATTTTGATTGCTTATACCCTTAGTAAAAATTTTGATTAACCCAAATGGATTTAGACATTTGTAAAAAAAAAAAAAAAAAAAAACTTTCTCGTTATTATATAGGATAATAAAGTCCCATTAGTGGAATAAGGGTTGTCCTAAAGGTTGCTAATATCATTATGTATTGCACACTGTAAAAACTACGACTCTCAGAGAGCAGGAACTAACATTATTACATATGGAATGAACACAGTATAAAGAAGAACATCAGGCCATGATAAACTGTACAACTGAGAACAAATATATACATAGTGAAAAAGGAAAAAACTCATCTGCTGTAGGCAAAATCCTCCATGCTAAAGGAAGCTACATTTCCTTTTCTTCGGAGAGAGGTTTTGTTTTTCATCTGTTGAAATGAAGATTATAAATCCTACTGAGAAAATATGGAGTCCTGAATACAATTTGGTAACTGAACAGGTTTTTGCTTTTACTGCTTTACTTAGCAAAGATAAAATATCCATTAAACAACAGGGATTTCACCTTGAATTCTTAAACATTTTTCTGTCTCCATCTCTAGCGTGCCAAGTGAGTATTATTGCCTGCATGCCCCAGATGCACAAATATGTTGTGCCTGAACATCAAATGAATCAGGACTGGAATAAAAAAGTGGGTGAGAGGGAGTCAAAAATGGAAAGAAAATTACAAACACATCTTAAAATAAACTGTATACCATAAGAGCCCTTCTATAATATGGCTGAATGAGATTTGGGCAATAAGCAGTCCCCAGCCTCCTCCCTTCACATACTCTCAACAGACCACCATTTATCTGTTGTCAGAAGCTGGGATGGATTCAGCCATGATGTTATTGAATGGACAGGCACTGTGGCAGTCTTTCCCTCTGAATGTGATACAGAACTGTGCTAGGCTAATTGGAGAAAACAACACCCCTCCTAGTAAATCCGAGCTTTGAAGGAGCTATGTGACTTGCTATTTTTAATTTCAAGATAATTAAAATATTCCCCACAGTCTTAGAGTTCCCCAGTGTCTCCCATAAGAAAAAAAAAGGTAAAATAGCCTTCCTTCTTTTTCATTTTTAAATGTCAATTTTTACACTATAGGCATAAATCTAATACATCAAGTGGAATAACTAGGCCACTACTGAGGACACAATTGAGGTTACAATGACTTTCACTTTCTCTAGATAGTCAAGTTCAACTGTCTTTTTGACACTCTGGCAGGGCTGTGGCCAACCCCTCTGAGGGCAATTCAAGTATGACCCCGTTCAAAATGATCTGAGGACCTCACTAAACCATACAATTGGTAGTAGTGATGGGCAGTTTGTACAAAGGGCAGGGACTTAATCAACATGAGCTTATGACCCACACTTCCTGAGAATTCCTAGTTCATGGGGAATAATTCCAATAATTTGCTGCTGTTTCATGTGGGCACCAGTGACATAGCAATGAGCAATCTGAAGAATATCAAGAGGTACTAAAATGCACTGGAAACAGCAGCAAAGCACAGGTAGTCTTTTCATCAGTCCTCTCGGTTAAAGGGAAGGGGAGTGAAAGGGAGTTAATTGAGAAAATCAATAAATGGTAAAGGGAGTACTGTTATGGACGGGGCTTTGCCTACTTAAGCCATGGGACACACTTTGAGAACTTTGGTCTTCTGGGGGCTGATGGGGTCCATCTTTCAGAGAAGGGGAATCCACTCCACTTCAATTACAGTAACGGACACCCTGGGCCTGGAGTAGGTTCACAGGGCAAGAAGAGAGAACCTGAAGTGCAGGATATGAGAACTGCAGAGGGTAAATCAGCCTCAGTGGGGGCCCAACTCTGATGGCTCTACCTTTATGCACAGAGTATGGGGAACAAGCAAGAAGAGTTACAGACCTGCACAGGCCTACAGGACTATGATATCATTGGCATCACTGAGACATGGTGGGATGGCTCTCACAAATGCAGCATAGGAATAGATGGATATAAACTCTTTAGGAAAGACAGGCAAGGGGGAAAGGGAGGGGGTGTTGCCCTCTATGTCAATGACCAGCTGGAGTCCATGGAGCTCCACCTGGGGATGGATGAGGAGCTGACAGAGTGCTTATGGGTTAAAGTTAAAGGGAAGGCTAGGCAAGGAGACATTGTAGTAGGGGTCTGCTAAAGGCCACCTGATCAGGATGGCCGAGCGGATGAGGCCCTCTACAGACAGAAAGGAGCAGCTTCACATTAACAAGCCATGGTCCTCATGGGGGACCTCAACCACCCTGATATCTGCTGGAAGGATGACACAGCAGGGCACCAGCAATCAAGGAGGTTCCTGGATTGCGCTGATGACAACTTCCTCTTCAAGTGGCAGAGGAACCAACAAGAAAAGCTGCTATGCTAGACCTTGCCCTCACCAACAAGGTGGGCCTGGTGAGTAATGTGAAGATCTGTTGTGGTTTAAACCCCGGTATCTCACAACAGTACCTGGCTTTCCCTTCCCCCTCTCGAGAGCAAGCTTGGGGCTGCTGGCATAATGCCGGCGGCCAGTATCAGCGGGGGAAGGAGGGAAAGTGAGAGGAAAATAGAAGATAGAACTCGAGAGTTATGAAAGCTAATTTACTACAATAGTAAAATCTGGATGTAAAAGATCTGGAGTAAAACAATTATCTTACAGAAAAAGGCAAGTTCTCACCCATGCGCCAGCCCGACTGCCAGCCCGACCCCCGAGAACCGGAAACTGCCCTGCTGTACCTGCCAGAGCCAGCCCAGACCCAACAGCCCAACACAGCTCTGCAAACTGCGGCTTTTCCCCTTCGCCCCCCCCCCCCTTTTCCCGGAGAGCAGGGTGCTGTGATGTATATGCTATGCAATAGCATACTTCCTCATACTTCCTTAACTCTGTTTTCAACCATGACAAGATCAAGGGCAACTTTGGCTGTAGTGAACATGAAATGGATCCTTAGGGAGTCAAAGAGGGTGCGCAGCAACCTCACTACTCTGAGCTTCAAGAGAGCAGACTTTGACCTCTTCAGGGATCTGCTTAGCAGAGTGTCATGAGACAGAGGTCTGGAGGGAAGAGGGGCCCAGAAGAGCTACTCAATATTCAAGGACTGTCTCATCCAAGCCCAGGAGCAGTGCATCCTGAGAAAAAAGGTGGGCAAGATCACCAGGAGGCATCCATGGATGGACAAGGAGTTCCTGCACTTACTTGGATGTAAACAGAAAGTCTATAGGAGTGGAAACAAGAACAGGCTAGCTGGAAGGAATACAAAGAAGTTGTCCGGGCAGACAGGGATCAGGTTTGGAAAGCCAAAGCCCAAACAGAACTAAGCCTAGCCAGGGACATAGAGGGGAATAAGAAGAATTTCTACAGGTACACCAGCGATAAGAGGAAGGCTAGGGAAGATATGAGTCCTGAACGGAATGAGACTGAAGACCTGGTCATGAGTGATATGCAGAAAGTTGGGGTGCTCAATGACTTCTTTGCCTCGGTCTTCACAGGCAAGGGCTATAACCACACCGCCCAAGTTGCAGAAAGCAAAGACTGAACATTCAGGATTTTGCAGGTGTTCGGGAGTAAAACTCCATGACACTGGGGATGCCCACTTCTCTAGACTTTTACCCACACTTTCCCACACTGCCTGCCACTCATCTCTATCCAGCTTTGGGGCAGATCCCTGACTATTAATGAGAAGCACAGAGATAATGAGAAACACATTCAGGAGACATGACAGTAAGTGAATATTGGTTTGAACATCCCAAAAATATACAGAACTCTCAAAAGGGAGAGGAGAAAAAGAGTGAGAGGAGGAAAATTTGAAGAAACTATGAAAAATTTCCTCTCCTGTTTCTCCCATAGACAGATTATCTGAAAAAAAAAAAAAAACAAAAAACACAGAGCAAGAAGTGTAATTGCTAACAATCTCTGAAGTATAATTTCTGAAGCTCAGAGTGTTCCATGCCATGTACAAACACCAGACTGGTATCCCTAACAATGATTGTATTCTCTCATAACAGAAAAGCATCCCTCAAAAAAGAAAATAGTCTTATTAAACAAGCTCCAATAGGCTTTAAGTGTCATAGAATGGCCTGGATTGGAAGGGACCTCAAAGACAATCTAGTTAAGATCACCTAGGGTTGCCACCCACTGGATCAGACTGGCCAGGAACCCATCCAGCCTGGCCTTGAATGCTTCCAGGAATGAGCAACCTGGTCTAGTGGGAGGTGTCCCTGCCCACGGCATGGGGGTTGGAATTAGAAGATCTTTAAAGTGTCTTCCAAACCAAAACACACTATGATTCTATGATTCTGTGATGGGGCATCCACAACTTCTCTGGGCAGCCTCTTCCAGTACCTCACCACCCTCTCAGTGAAGAATTTCTTCCTAACATCTAACCTAAACCTCCCCTCTTTCAGTTTTAGTCCATTCCCCCTTGTCCTACCATTATCTGCCTGCATAAGAAGTTGGTAACCCTCCTGCCTGTAAGCTCCTTTTAAGTATTGGAAGGCCGCAATGAGGTCTCCCCAGAGCCTTCTCTTTTCCAAGCTGAACAGTCTCAACTTCTTCAACCTTTCTTCATAGGAGAGGTGCTCCAGAGTAGAGGGGGACGATCACCTCCCTCTCCCTGCTGGCCACCCCTCTCTTGATGCAGCCCAGGATGCCATTGGCCTTCCTGGCTGCAAGAGCGCACTGCCAACTCATGGCCAGCTTTTCGTCAATCACAACGCCCAAGTCCTTCTCCGCAGGGCTGCTCTCAAGGAGTTCTTCTCCCAGTCTGTACACACACCTGAGATTGCCCTGACCCAAGTGCAACACCTTGCACTTGGCCTTGTTGAGCCTCATCATGTTCTCGTGGACCCACTTTTCAAGTCTGTCCAGGTCCCTCATCAATTGTGCCCTAAGAAAAATGTCTTTAAATATCTCCTAGATCTCTCCTGCTCATTTTTCCCTGAGGGTCCTTTCTTCCCAGGGATCCCTATCCAGTAGCCCCTTAAACAGCTGAAAGTTTTCCTTCCTGAGATTTAGGGTCCTGAATATACATTTTGGCAGTGAGACTTATGTTTAGATAGCTACCTTTGAAATTTTACCTTTGAAGTAGAGGATCCAAGACCAAAGCACTGCCATTTCATAATACAAAATACTTAAATGGTTCATCATTTAAATTTCAGCTGCATTTGACAGATTATTCTTTGTCACTGTAATTCCCTTTGATGTACTTTTGTAAACGTTATCTCAAACTACATTGAATTTGAAAGAGATTTCGAAGTAATAAAATAGCCATAGGTGGAAGTAGTATTCAGGATTAAATTACACTCAATGTCTAAGGTATGGGAGCCAGTCTGACATTTAATTGAACTGTTATTTTAAAACAGAGGTAACATGGGGTTCTGAGATCACACATTTGAGCATTACACACAATCAGATTCACTGTAATATCTCTCATTTTCAATGTCACAATAGCTACGATTTTAGCCAAGCACACGGTGCACACATATTTCATAAATGTATACTTAACAGTTGCCTGTTCAGTGAACAAGGGATTTGGGCTAAAGTGTTTCTTTTTGTTTGTACGTATGTTTTTTTAAAGCAAGTCATAGAGCTTTCAACAGTACATGAGCAAATTCAAGGCTATGTTGCTACTAAGATTAGTGCATTGTGCTAGAATAGAGCTTAGTGCTGACTAACATGCCTTGCCAAAACCTACCTTCTGCACACACACACACACATGCACACACACTTCGTAGCTATGAGCCAAACATCCAGATTCTGCTAGAGACCTCTTATAACCTTCTTTTCATCACCACCTCTGAAGACACACATATATGTAAAAGTAGTATATTTACTGGGGTTTGCCTGTGCTTACTAAGGAGATCACCAGGCTCCCCTGAACACCACAGAAGCATCAGATTCTCTCACATGGTGTTTCTAGGACTCTAGGCACAGCTAATCAAACATGCAGCAGGTTCAGTAATGTTTTCCCACTGGAAAAACATTCCAGGTCTTCGTATTAGGTATATACCTGCTGTCACTCCTGAAGAGTGGTTGTTTGCCCAGTTTTTCAAGATCATCTTCATCTTTCTGAATTGTATTCATTAGCAACCTAATTGCAGTGACAATCATGGGTTTGGCAACTTCCTGTTACTACATCTGAGTTATCCTGCCACAAGAGATTATCAGCTCCCTCATGACACATATTTACTAAATATGTTACATATTTGTGGTTCTGCTTACTGGATTTTCTGAAGGGAAAGATGCCACCATTGTGGAGAAAACAGCAGGAAAGTAAAACCTTTTTTAAATTATTATTTTTAAAGATGATTTAAAAGTAAAAGAGCATAATAAGGGTAGGTAGGGGGAGGAGACATTGTAAGACTAAAAAATCAGGGAAAACACTTCAAACCAGGAAAAAGATGAATGGGTGAAAAAAGAGCATCAGATCTGCTAGGAATATCGGGACTAGTTGTTGCAAACTAACAGGCAGATAAACGCAGCATTTTGGCCCATGTGTACCATAGAGCTACTTCACAGTGTCACTAGATTTCTTACTTGTTCAAGAGCCTTTTGTTCAACTCTTGAATGCTTGTTACCTTTTTGAAGATCTCCTGGTGCTGTATTCCATTCATTGGTTTGACCCTAGCATCCAAACTGAGTGTTGAACAATAGTCTCTGAGTTCACTGCCTTCAAAAGATAGCATGCACATATAAAATGGACTTTAAATGTGCTACACAAATAAAGAGCTTCTAATTTTAAGATTTTCAAATTTTCAACTAAATCTTCTCTGTTAGCAACTTCCCCAACCCACCCACCCC
>VXAV01007908.1:10205-25236 GCA_013399715.1 Alectura lathami
TCACACGTTCCTTTTGCCCTCTTGCTCAGTTTTCCGAATCTAACCTAGTACTTTGGGTCCAGAACTCCTCACCTCACCCCCAGCTCCTCCAGCTCCCAGTGGTGAGTTGACACATGAATTTTGGGGGAAATTTTTCTTTAAAAACTCGCTGATCACTAATCACTGTCTCATCACAAGTCAGCATGTTCACCCTTCTGTATATAAGCAGCAGTAATTATTATAGAAATAATAAAAGTACACAAATGGCCTAGGTATCATTAAGTGTCATGTTGATTTTATTTCAAAGATTTCAAGAGGTTTCACTAAATAAGAAGTTTACCTTTGGTCTATGCATTATCTGTTCTAAATACATTGCTAGTTCTGTTCTACACCCCCAATACTCCCAGAATACATGGTAATCTATCCAGCAAGCACACTTATTTTCCAAGCAAGTGAGCAGTAAGGTATAGCTGTTTGCAAAGTACATGAAATATATGCACTTTGTATTGGAAAAAAAAAAAAAAAAAAGCAAAAACCACAGATATGTCAGAAGAAAAAAACTCTGTTTTGTTGGTTATTTCAACTTCATTTATTTGCTTGTTAAATGAAAAATACAGCTACATTTTTTTAAAATTAAACTAGATCATATTGCTTTCACGTGCATTTTGGCAGGTAATCAAAAAGGATTATTTTCTGAGGAAAAACAAAGCTGCACAGATTGTCCAATCCTACTTCCTCCTGAAGCAAAATTCTCTTGGTCCAAAAGAAGAGGCTTTTTGGCCAATCTACAATTTTCAGCATATTGCAAAGAAAATGATACTGAGACACAACCTTAGTCATTGGCTATGATTTCATGGCATCTCTAAGGCAACTGTCGTATCTTTGGATTCATGCATATGCCAGCAACATTTCTTAAGGGAACAGCACCTGAATACTTCAAAGTTTTTTGTTATGGGAGGCCAAGAATGTTGCTCACACTTACTACATTTTTGCTCATATTGAAGGCAAGACTCACACAGGCTGATTTTTAATGAAACTAGATCAGAACATTTACTCCAGAAAAGCACCTGCTTTAATTAGCAGGACTAGAGCTAGGTCAAAGTAAAACTCTTGCAGTACATATAGTGTGACCATCATGATCTCAGCGTCAGCTGTTTCACTCTACTATTAAATTTCATCAGAAAATCATCCAGTACTATTAAGGTCCTTTCCTTTCTTTTTACCCCTCAGCGTTTCCTGTTAAAATATGAAGATACCATTCACGATGAGTAAAGAGGCTACATCTAGGTTTAAAGGAGTACTCTTTACATGGTATAGTAACATGGGAAAAACCTTTATTGTAAGAGCATGCAATAGATCTACTAAATCTTATGTCTGAAGACTACAGTGCTTAAGCTCTGACTTATATTCTGATAATTCTCCTCCCAACACAAAAAATAAGAAGCTTTAATAAAAGCAGAAAATGCAATAGTATTTGTACATTAAAGTGACGGGCTATACATGATGAGCAAGAGGTTTCTTTCTGCAAAACATTGTTCAGTTATTATTTTAACTAATTACACTTATACGTCCTTAGATAAAAGATTATTGAACTTCATGACTAAATCAGGAAATGTCTAGTAGGACTTTTAGTGGATATCATATGCACTCACTAAGAACACATACCATCAAGATAATCTCAGACCAAAATAAAACAGCAACAAAGGAACCAACAAAACAAACAACTAAACAAAAACAAGTAAACAAACAAACAAAAAAAACCAGAATGGTCATAAAGAATTTATTTAATGATGCTGACTTTACTGTCTAAATCTATATAATCTGGCCTCAGCAGCCACGATTTGAGTAAACACTCACACATGAACACTCTAACTTCAGCTTCTGAAGGAAATTAATATCCAGTTATATTTAAAAATACAACAACAAAAAAAACCTCTCTGTCACAGATGAGCCATTTCATTTTACCAGTATTCCTCAGTTTTCTGGAAAAAACAGTTTTCAATTAATAGCCATTGAAGAGCTCATCTTTTTTCAACCGCTCATTAAGCCACTACAACTATAGACAGTACTGTCATTTTTCTAAAACAAGACCCTTTGAAAATTGTTTATAAAGGTCTTTATCTCTCCACAGTTTAGATGCATATAGAAGACGTATATTCTTCTGTGAGTCAATAATATATTAAAAGCCCTGTTTTTCATGCATTTTAACAGATGTCTGTCTTTTCTTACATTAATTACATCCCTTAGCAGCAGCAAAGTAGTTTTTTATACTTAACGAAAATAAATAACAGTAAAGATTAAGATGTTATGGTATGGTGACAAGGTAAATGATGATGTACTAATGCAAATTATTGCAGATTTTTTCATCTGTGCATAAAATTATTTACTGTTAGCTACAGCAAAATTAAATGTTCATATAACCAAAGGAGAGAACTTGTACATAACTCTTGTGCATGGTGATCAGCTAGCCTGAATGAGAGGATACTGAAGTTTCAGACTCTGTTCCAGAAACCATGCATCTGCACAGAGCAAAGTGAAATAGCATCAAGAAGGATTGAGAATATTTCAGTTCCTATCAGTATTTAACAGCCTGAAAATTTGCTAAAGTGTGATAAGCTATTAAGATCGTCAGAGTAGCAAAATTGTTCATAGACTCTGATCTTTTACAATTATTGGTCTTTCAGTATATTTTGAGTCTGCTTACCACCAGGCTCCATAACCAGTCTCTGATTTCAACACCGGATGAGTGATAAGTAATATCACATCTTAAGAGCTTAAATTCAGTTTAAGTCCCTCGTATAACAGATTTTTCTTCCTAGATCAACAGTTCTTTATGGTCCCAACTTTGCCTTTTACATACTTCAAAAAATGTTCAGTGATTTCTTCATTTTCACTTCTGTAGAAACCATGAGCAATTTTCTGCCATTTTCTTCAAAAGCTACTGGAGAATTCTGATCTTTCATATATAGACACTTCTCTCAACCCTCAGAGCAGGGTAAGGAATAGATACACTTGATTTGACCAAAGGTTATTCTAACTCATTGTCCTGTACCATGACACAAATGACTGCCAAAAGACAAGTATATCTAGCAAAATCATTTACGATACCTTCCAGTAGAGATCTTCTAGTCTGCAGCTATTTCTAAACCAAGGCCCTCCTAAGGGTTCGTCATTCAGCGACCCTCACAGGTCTCTTCTGTGGATCTCTCTGCATTAGAAATGCAAACATATGAAACTTCTGTCATCTACAGCATCCAGCAACAAGGAGGCAACAGGCTGCTGCACCTGTCTGTTTGGAGCATGACTGCTGCCAGTTTCTTTTATCTTCTTGTACTTCAATGTAAAGGGAGAAAGAGCCTTTTCTAAACTTGGTTGCAGACCTTTTAGACAATGTATATACTGTGTCATATAAATCTAAGGTGTTGATCTCACTGGGATGAGATACACAGGCTACTATTAAGGTAATGTGTTTTTTCTCACGAAGTGACGTGTTTCTTAGGAGCATGGAAGTGTGTAGGACTGCCATAGGATTTATGAAGCTTCTTTTTAATAGCTTTTACGTTTTCAAGCTTTTGAATGAAATACAAGAAGCCAAAGAAGCCAAAGCCATCCTGTCTGATCATCAAAGTGATTCCTGCAAAGGTTTATTCTATTCAAGCAGCAAGCTACGTACTTTGAGCAGAACAAGGCACTAAGTGAAAGATGAAGGCCTGATAGCTGCTTCTATTGTCACCAGCAGCAGGTAGGAATCACAAACTAACCAGCAAAGGACCATTTGAAATGAGCTTTTTTTGTGATTTTTTGAACAAATATGTGTTCTTTTATGCTCACACATATAGAATTTGTTTTTGTATGAGGGAGTCTTGCCATATACCCCAGGATCTTCCCCAGGCAAATAAAATGGAAGTAGCTTTAATTCTGGTGTTCATTTTTAAACCTGCTTTAAAAAGTTTCTATAAATGTCAATTGCATTATCAAGGCACAGACTTTAGAGGTAAGTGCATTATGCCTGCAGATTGTTACACAGAGTTAATACATCCTAGTTAACTTCTTATTAACGCAGTAAGGAAAAACACTGTCTTATTAATCATTTCAAGGTATCATGGAGGTGCTCATTGCCACACTGGTGAAGAGGTATGAAGGTATTTCCCCTTCTGGAATTTATGTACGCCCATGCTATCCTGTTCCTCCTTCCTTGAAACCTGGGGGAGAGAAGCTCCAAGCTATGGGATTAAATGTAACTGTATCCTCTTTCTTGTCTGCATCATCACTCCCCTTTTCCAAATATGGATTGCCCTTCTGCAGGATACCATGAAACAGCAGAAAAGATCACGTGATGAATAGACTGATAGAGACAAACTCTGTTGTTATGAGACCGATCTAAGTTGCTTACAGTATTTTCATTGCTCTTTCCTCCTGCATCTTTCTTCATTTAGATTTTTCTTATTTGTTGGTAGATTTTTTCAATGATCCTGCATGGCAAGGCCAATGTTTTTTTCCATTTATTCCAATCTGCTGCATCCAAGGTATCCCAGAATGCAACACACCTAGAGAGATATGAAGGTTTGTTTAGCATAAATTCCATTCCCTCTAATCAAGGTTTTTTTTTTGTTTGTTTGTTTGTTTTTTTTTTCTACACACTTCATTTTTATTTCAGAATTCATTGTCCTGTGGAGAAGGACTTGGGGCTCCTGGTGGATGAAAAGCTGGACATAAGCCAGCAGTGTGCGCTTGAGGCCCGGAAGGCCAGCTGTATCCTGGGCTGCGTTAAAAGAGGGGTGGTCAGCAGGCAGAGGGAGGTGATTGTCCCACTCTACTCTGCCTTGTGAGATCCCATCTGGAGTACTGTGTCCAGGCCTGGGACCTCCAGCACAAGAAAGATGTGAAGCTGCTGAAGTGTGTCCATAGGAGAGCCATGAAGATGATCAGAGGACTGGAGCACCTCTCCTATGAAGAAAGGTTGAAGAAACTGTGCTTGTTTAGCTTGGAGAAGAGAAGACTCTGGAAAGACCTTATTACAGTCTTCCAATACTTGAAGGGAGTTTATAAACAGGAGGGGGAA
Source organism: Alectura lathami (assembly GCA_013399715.1). Classification (NCBI taxonomy): domain Eukaryota; kingdom Metazoa; phylum Chordata; class Aves; order Galliformes; family Megapodiidae; genus Alectura; species Alectura lathami. The sequence goes on from VXAV01007908.1 coordinate 15,247, forward strand.
CAACTTTTTACATGGGTTGATTGATGGTGATAGGACAAGGGGGAACGGTTTTAAACTAAGGGAAGGGAGATTTAAGTTAGATATTAGGAGGAAATTTTTCACTGAGAGAGTGGTGAGGCACTGGAACAGGTTGCCCAGAGAAGCTGTGGATGCCCCATCCCTGGATGTGTTCAAGGCCAGGCTGGAGGTAGCCTGATCTAGTGGTTGACAACCCCGTCCACAGCAAGGGGGTTGAAACTAGATGGTCTACAAGGTTGTTTTCAACCCAGGCCATTCTATGATTCTATGGTTCTATGATTCTAGACTGATTCTATGACATTGAATGGTAAAATCAGCTTGGACCTGAATCCTCTTGCAAGGCTCTACCTATCTCTTTTGCAGGTAGAAAATCTTTTAAAAGTAGAGTAAATAGCTTGTAAAGGGTTCCATACAGAGTAGGCAGATAATAGGCCAAGACTGCAGCCTTTCACCCAACAAGTTTAGTGCCATTAAGACATCTAACAGTTAATTTGCCAGTTGTGTCATCCTGAGGGAAGAAACAGCACTTCTGTGTTATAGAGTTGCAGGGTTGGAGAGGAGGGTCTGCCAAGCATTGTCAAAAAAGTATCAAATTTGTTTTTGTAAGAACACTAGGAGAAACACTTCTAGAAATTACTTTTTTAGGAAGAAAAAAAAAAAAAAAAAGGAAAAATGGAAACAAGTACCACAATCTCACACAAAAGAATGATGCCCAAACTGACTGTTGGACTGTTGATCATTTTTGACATTTAACAATACTGCATTTATGTGACATTTTCTCAAAATTAAAAATCAGTAATTTAATAATTGCTGACAGAAGATTAGTCCACATATATGTTTGCATCTCTTCCAAAGTAAATTTCTTCCTCTTGTACAATGCGTTCGGTTTTGTTTCCAACATCATTGCTCAGATGGTTAGAATTCAAAAGTTCATGATTGTTATGGACATATGTCATGGATTAATTAAATATTGTCCCGTGACAGTGCCTAGCCCCCTTCCCCACCCCTCCCCTCATGGAGACCAGGTAGAGGAGTGAGAAAGGAGGAGGCACTGGACTCAGATAAGCAGAAAACTTTTTTACATAAAATGGTACATAAAATGCATAAATGTGAGATAATACAATATGAAAGGAATGAGAGCAATAAATCTGACAAAGTGGAGAATACACGTATGAGGAAAAGGGAGAGTCTCCTGATTGTGTGGACCACAATGCCAATAGGAGGCAAAAAGGGCAGAGCCCTGGAACTGAGTTGGCTTCTTGTCTACCTCCTGGAAACCATGTGGGAGGGAAAGGAGCATTTCGGGAGAATTTAGTTCTCTCTCAGCAGCCCTCCCAACTCTGTCAGGTTGTTACATGATGTCATGATACGGTATACTTATGGAAAAACCATGACAAAGTGCTTCATAGACCAAGCATGTGTTTAAAAGAGTACCCTGACTATGCAATAAAGAAACAGCTACAAGTTAAATTATTAGAAGTAAAACAGCAACTATCATTCAACTTTTATATTAAACAAGTATCAAGTACTATGTTTAGGATGCAAAAAATTATACCATGTATATTTGTTTTTCTGTTTAGTATCTGTAAAACATAAATCAGCATAGCTGATTCAGTGTCCCATAGCTTTATTGTAAACTGCACTTACTCAAAATAGAAGGCAGAAATTGAAGAAGCCAACAGTAAATTCTCAACTCCATTGACTTCAGTACAGTGATGATTTAAGGCTTCTAACATTAAAAGACCCTAAAAGAGTAGTAATATAAAAACAGATAAACAACAAAAAACAGTCAAAAGCAAAACTGATATATTTACCATAAGCTATCACCTTGAGCCATATAATAAATCATGACTTAAGAAAAGAACCTCTAACCAATCTCTGAGCTACAAAAATAACTCATAGTTCTCAAAATGGAAAAAAAAAAAAAAAAAAAAAAAAAAAAAAAAAGAGAAATGCTCTTTTTCTTTTTCCTTCATTTTGCTCTAGTGAGATGATAGAGTAAGGATATACCCTGACTACAAGACAAAATAATGAGGAAATGCTATCCAAGGAAAGTGTGATTCGTGCCAAGACCAAGAATGCTTGTGTCTTTCCCATTCAGTTTGCCTACAATTGAAGTAAATTCCTTGCTGTCAGTTATTCTAATCTAAGAGAATGTTTCAGGTCTTATGAACAGCAGTGGATGTTTTCTGCACAATCAAAGAAAACAACAGCAATGAAATTTAATACTGAAACCTGTACTGTAAACCTGAGTAGGTTAGAGTTATTTCTTCTGGATTTCCCCATCACAGAAAACTATTGAATATATTGTTCAGTCTATCTGTTAGCAAAACTAAAGTGAAAGAAATATGACCAGTTCAACATGTGCTTTCTCTCCTGGGGAAAAAAGAAAAAAAAAAAGAGAGCTAAAAAAAAAAAAGCAATGAATCAACCAAACAAACAGAAATAACCAAACTAACAGAAAAAATTGCCCCCAAAAAACAAATCTGAACAAGTCTTAAAATTGTTCTTTTTCTGTCTGAACTCAAACAAACAAACAAAAAAAGATCATGTAGTTTACAGTGGTACACAATGCTATCACATGTGCATGCACCTAGCCGTTAAGCCTCAAAAGACCTAGGAAAGGCTAAAATTCCTTAGAATGCTACTACGTTGATATGTAGATTTAGAAACCAGAGTTCAAGGCTGGATCCTTCTATAATTTGAAAGCATGAAAAAAAATAAAAAGAATTTTAAACCAAAAATACATCAGGGAAGTCAACAGATCGACAAAGCAAAACTTATAGTAAGATTTGAAAAAACATTCTAAATTAAAAAAAAAAAAAAAAAAAAACATAGTTAATGAAAATCTTCTGGATGCACCATCTCGTCAATTCTTTTATTAAAGAAGATAATGAAAACCAACACAAAAAAGTGTTACCTCGCTTAGTGAAGAAATCCACTTCCAATGTGCAAAAAGAGAAGCAAGAATAGTCTGCATTGGAGTATCAATTCCATACAATGCTGTGACGAAGGAAGCAATAAAAGAGTACCAGTGATCAGTTTTGTTTTTTAAAAAGAATTTCTTATCAATGTCCAGTTGGTGTCTTTGTCTCATGAACATGCTCTGTACACTGAAAAGGTCATGGAATTTGTCCATGCCTTAGGGAAGTCATTTTGCACATGAAGGACATTTGTGAAGATCAAAGGTGAAGTAAGCAGCAAAACTTCACATAAAGACTGCTTAGCAAGAAAATTGTTGGAAAGAAGCAAAGAACAATGTGCTAATACACATAAGCATCCATCTACTGTATTTCTTGCTTTCAGCTATTTCTCACAGTGCAATGTCCCAAAGTATTTTTTTCTCCCCAACTCAAGAAGTGCCCAAGTTAATAGAAAGAAATCAGTATAACATGGATAATATTAAAATGTAGCCAAAAAGTACCTGTGAATTTCTCTGCCATTTTATGAACACACTAGAGGATTTTTTCTAATTCAGCTTGGCCCTTTTCTCCCTGATCCATGCCATGTAATCTAGGACTAACTTTTAGACAGCCCTGGGCAATTACTACCACAAAAAGTTTTAATACCATGGATGGAGTACCTTGTTTATACCAAGTGTGGTGACCCTGGGCCTGGATATTCACACAGTGCAAAACAGACAGTAAGCTTAGCAATACCACACATATGTCTTGGTTTCTAGATTATTTAAAAGTACACTCCAACCAGTAACATACTACATGATACGTGAAAGTGTCAAAAGCTTTCTACAGAATAAGAAGATAAGCATATAACATTCATTCTGGATAGGACTTTCATAAAGAAAAAAAAAAAAAAAAAAAAAAAAAANTAAAAAAAAAAAAAAAAAAAAAAAAAGAAAAACTGATTAAGCTGATCTAGTATAAGCATTGTAATGGTGGTTTTCAGTACCTGGATCTTACATGTCCCACCCATAGGTCCTTTTGCCAGGTCTAAACTGTGGCATACCAAGAACTGAGGCAGTTCACTTCTCAGCATAGTACTGTATATTGGAAAAGGTACTTGCCTAAAATTAGACTCTGGATTCTACTTCATTATTCACTATCAACTCTACTTTTTTGAGTTCTCTTTACTTTTTTGAGTTTTAAACAGTTTTCAGGATTTTCATTTGAACTTTCCTGGACCTAGTCTACATACCTGTGCATTTATATTCTCTGAGGTTATCAGCATAGAGATTTCCACTCCCCTAAGGAAGCTTAATTTTGACTTCAGTGAAGTTACAGCAGACTATTCTGAGAATGTGGTACTCCTTTCAGCTGAACAGAAACCTTTAGCATCACAGAGTAAATCTGTAAAGCTACCTACTGGGCTTGGAAATGGTTAGGCAGCCCCGTGCAGGCTGAATTCTCTTTCCAGCATGCTTGGGGAGTTATACTGTACTTGGTAGAATATTAGTTTCCCAGCATTCTCTGTTGACTCACCCCGTTTGTGTACTTTTTCAGATAGGAAAAGGCCCCTTATATAAAACAGCTGAGGTATTCTGATGATTCTTCAGTGTCAATGCCTATGTTTTCGTATTTCTATAAACACAAGAGCAGAATAAACAAATAAAGTATGACACTGCATTTTCCTGAAGTAAACAACACTTACTGAACAAGGTGAAGTAAAAGCTATATGTATATATATTTAATTGAGAAGAAATATGTTGATTTTCATTCAAATATGTCAGTATTGTTAGCAGTCAGAAAATAACAACCCTCTGAAAAATGAGTTAGTGGAAGTGACTGAAAGAATTGTCCTGTTGGCCCTTTATCTATGAAGTACACATTACAAAGAGAAAAGCAGTCATGTAAATGTGATTGTCTTTCAGATAGAAATAGCTATTACAGGAAAACAAAATCTCACTCTCGCATAAACAAATGAGAATCTTTGTATGTTTTCTGATTTTATTTTCACCTCATGACTTTTGAGGTATTTGAAGGCAAGACAAAACCCACTAATGTACAAATACATCTATTTCTACCTAGTGAGAATGCCACACACATAGAAGAATTAAGTCTGTACATGATACAAATTTTTTTTGTGCTCTTTACTGATAACTTCTTATCAGCAGAGCTTTGACCTGTGGAGCTTTTCACACACTGACACATTCCATCCATTTAAATTCTGTGACAGCATGTGTAAATACACTTGTATCACATTCATATTCCGGGAAGGGCCAGGGAGTGGGAGGGGAGAGCTGGAATCCCTCAAACATCCAGGAGTTTATCATGTGTTGTGAGTAACTTCAAAGACTTCTGACCTTACAAGCTTCATGCTGACAGTAATCATTTCATCTGAACAAGTTTCTAAAGACGTCTTAAAAACAAGATGCATCTCAAAATATAAGATTGAAATTTCTTATATTATCATGCATCTGCAACATAAAAACAATGGTTAAAAAGTGCTGAATCATAGGATCGTAGAATCACAGAATTATAGAGTGGCTAGGGTTGGAAAGGACCTTAAAAATCATCTAGTTTCAACACACCTGCTGTGGGCATATTTTATATTTTATGATATCTCACTGACACCTCTAATCTTTGAAATTCTTCCTCCTAAACCTTTAAAATAGTAACTCCATAGTTTTCTGAATCAATGCCTTTGAAATTATGAGGAGTTACACTTTTCCTCTGCATTTAGCATGCTAACTGCAATGCGTGCAATTAGAATTAGTTATGTGGCCTGTGGCCTGCCCTCTGATAACTTCAGATGGACTCAAAAAGAAAACCTAGGTGCACACTGGAAAAAACGAATATGATTTCCCACCTGATAATTTAAAAGATATTGATATGTAAGTTTGAGAGATCATTAGAAGTTCCTGGAAAAACAATGTATCGGTTTTGAACATAATTTTTTTGAATGGACAAATGTTAGGCTTTTGGTATTGTCTTGCTTCTCTCTCCTTCCTCTCATTTTGAAATCCAGGACTTACTACAGCTTTCTCACAATAAAAAGCAATAAAAAAGCTTTGACAATACTAGTGATCACTGTATATGAGAAACCTTGACTCACTGCTGTCTGAAAACAGGTGTGTTAAAATAATAGCTGTTGAGGACTGTAAGCCAATCATATTGCGTAGGGAAATTTATGAGCTGAATAAGACCTTTTAGTTCGAGATCAAACTAATATTCTACAGACAATTTGTCTTTTGTAAGAGATCCTTAACAGAAAAAAAAAAATCTCAGAAGTAACAAAACTTACTGAGACAAATTCCCATATGACTAGCTGGGCTGTTATTTCTGTTCATGACCTTTTTTCCATCCTTTCACATCAGCACAGCCAGTACAGGCAAAGATTCCCCCATGCATACTTCTTCCATGCTCTTTATTGATTTTTAATGTGCCCCAATTAACAACTCATTACAAGGTGATTTTTTTGAACCACAAGTTCTACAGCATGTTTTTTACAGAGATTACTTGCAAAAACAAATAATGTATAATAGCCCCATGTTTGCAACAGCATCGTCCTCAGCTTTAAGCAGTTCTAAACAAGAATGTACCTAAGAATCAAGGCTGTTCTCTCTTTGAAACTTCTTGTAAATTGAAATCTAATTTCCCTTGTATTCTGTCCAAGGCTGTTTTCAAAGCTACAGTAACTGAAATCCCCATAGTTTTTAGAGCTTCTCCCTTGTTCCCACTCCTTTCTACCCAGAAATAAAATCACAAAAAAAAATAAAAGGTAGATCCATAAACACTGACAACATTGCCCTGATATTCAGAGCTGTCAGAAGGCTACAATTCAATAAGAAATTGTCTTTGTATTACCACTGTGCAAATTAAGCCATGCTATTTATCACAATTTCAGAAATTGGCACATAGTAAATTTACTACTGTGATCAGAAAAGAAATACAGTACAGTGGTTTTGATATTTCTTACTTCTATGTCAATTTTCAGAAATAGTCACAGAAACGGCGTTCTACTTGTTTTTCTTGCCAGAAACTGTCACTCCAAGAGCGGTCTGGGACCGTTGGACTATAAGTAAGTGAGCATGTATGTTTATTTTTGTCATCCTCAAGTCATTGTCAAGCATCATCAACTCACCATCACGCTGGTTGACCCATCACTACCAAAGACCAGCACCCTTGATGTCAAGACACGCTGAGTCCAAGGACTGGTGAAAGCTGTTTTCTTTGCTGTCTATATATCTGTCTTTCTTTCTGTCAGTCTGTCTGTCTGTCTTTTTGTCTTCTTTTACTCGGTTTTTCACTCTTGTTAGTAGCCATTGCCTAATATTGTGTTAGAATATTAATATAGAAATAGACCTGTGCCAAAGTACTTTTACTGGTAATACATATTAATTGCCAGTAAATTAGCCAATTTTGCCTCAAAGTAGCTTATTAATGGTTGTTAGAAAGCTCTCAATAAATTGTTTTGTACTGATCCTCTCGAGTCTTGGATGACTCCTTCGCTAGTGCGATCCCCGCTGCCAGGAGAGGCCCAACCCAGGAGACAGAAAAAGAAAGATTCACCTCCCTTGAAATCCACAGAGTGGGATGAGACGTATGTTCTTCCTTATTTCCCTCTCTTCCTTTCTCTTTCTCTTTCTAGTAGTTCTTAATGTAGGTTTTTCTGAGCTATGTTAGTCTGATGTCACCAGGAAACCCCAGAAGGAAGGTTAAATCCAGCTACAACAATAGTCAGTCAGTCCCTTGACTGAAGCACAAACATACTATTTATTCTTGTGCTTCTTTTTGGTACCACTTTACCTCTTGGTTTACCATCACAGCTGTCTCCCTGCAGTTTTAACACTAGAAAACTACTCTATTTCTCCAATGCTGAAAACATACCTCTTTCCCATAGACACAGCAACGAAAGCAGAGCAATGAGGGAAGGAGGTACATTGCTTGTGGCTCAAAATTTAAATGTGATAATCATAATCCCAGATATGTTTGTAATACTACAATACTGACACATTATTTCAAAGGTAGAGAAATTAGAAGAAAGTATTTTTTAAGTTTCTCACATAGTCCCCTTTAATTATTTCAGAAGGGTTAATTTTTGTCCATACCACAATACTGGTATTCCGTGTTGTATCTACTGGTATGTTTTATATAAAGCTATTCACTGTCATACTATCATTGTATTTGGTGTTTCATCTCAATAGTGAGCTGAAAGAAAGGGTATATTCTTTTTTTCCTTCATCTTGTCATGCTTTTTAAATCATAGAATGTGCAACAGACAAAGAAATTTCAGATGTATTTAAGTATCATGACATAAAGCAATTATTTCTGTCAGAATTGTCAGAATGAAGAAATTTATTTTTAATTGTTACATCCAAAAAGCAGTTCATAGCTCATGAATTTCCAATTAACAAAGAAATTTGAGACCATATATTGTGTATATTCAGTAATTCTGCTGACTAATACCCCTGAGATTTTTTAAGAGACTCTGCTCTTTCCATTATATGGAAAATACATGATTTAATTATACTGTTAAGTGAGATGTGATTACATAAAATCAATCTCACGTCAGGTAATAAATAGAAAGATTGTATGAGAGAATTCCAGCTACAATTTTTTTTTTTTTTTTTTTGAGGGAGGGATTTTTGGGTCTTGAATATCACAGCAAAATAATGATTTCCCTTAATATAAATGTGAAGGTTTGTATTATACCAAGGAGTGACAGCACTTCAAGGAAATATGAGCACAGCAGATTTTAGCTCTCTGAATATTAACAGCCTTATTTTCAATTCATTGTCACCGTCACATTATGTAATTGTGGAGGCAGTTTCTACTATCTACACCAAGCAGGCATATGCTATTGTCACTCAAAAAGCAAATCCCAGGCATGTATAGTGCCAGTGATGGGAAGATTGTGTTTAAGGGGTGGGGCAGGAAAGAGAAAGGAAAATCAATTTCTTTCACTGCACCGAGTATCACAAAATTCTCTGTGAACTTCTCCTTCACTGAAGAGCCTTCTCAGATGCTTGTACTTGCTATGGCATACTTTTAAACTGCAATACAGACTGCAGATAAACAACAGCATTAGATTGCAGCAGACAGAGAATAGATGTAACCAGCAGATTATTTCCTCTTATTCTTTCAATAATAGCACTTAACATGAGATCAGGAGAGAGATACTTTTCTGAGGCTGCTCTACAGTGAGCTTTCTAGAGGGGTGTTGTGGTTTAACACCACAAACAGCTGCATGTCAGACAGCCTTCACTCACTCCCTCTCTCCCAGTGGGATGGGGGAGAGAATCAGAAAAAAANCCACTCCTCCTAGTGCATTGGGGGAGAGAATCGGAAAAAAAAGTAGAACTCATAGTTTGAGATAAAAGCCATTTATTAAGAGAGAAAAGGCAGACAGAAATAACAGTAATGCTAATAATACATATAGATGTATATTTACAAAACAACTGATGCACAATGCAATTGCTCACCACCAGCCAATGGATGCCTAGCCAGTCCCTGAGCAGCAGCTACCCCCCTGCTGAACTCCCACCTGTCTTTAAAGTATTCTCCCATTATGTCATATGTTATGGAATATCACTTCGGCCAGGTTAGGTGAGCTGCCCTGATTCTGTCCCCTCCCAGTAACTTGTGGCGCCTCGTCCCCCCTGGCTGACAGGACAGTACAAGAAGCTGAAAACTGAAATATCTGTGTCTCTGTACAACACTGCTCAGCAACAAATCAAACATTCGTGTGTTATCAACATTGTTTTTCTCCTAAAGCCCAAACACAGCTTCACACTAGACACTGTAAAGAAAATCATCTCTCTCTTGGCTGAAACCAGGACAATATCCACCCCTTATTCCATATTACTTATATAGAAATATCTGAGTTGGAAGGGACCTTTAAAGGTCACCTAGTCCAATGAGAGAACTACAATCTTGTTCTCATGGAAACATGGTGGAATGATTCACATGACTGGAATACCACCATGGAGGGCTATAACAATTTTAGAAGGGATAGACAAGGTAGAAGGGGTGGGGGAGTTGTCCTCTATGTTAGGAAGTGCATAGACTGTGA
>VXAV01007909.1:0-10982 GCA_013399715.1 Alectura lathami
GCACTGGTCCCAGTACTGATCCCTGAGGGATGCCACTCGTCGCTGGTCTCCGTTTCGACATTGAGCTGTTGACCACAACTCTCTGGATGTAGTACTGCAGGTGGGGCTTCAGGAGGGCAGAGCAGAGGGGGACAATCCCCTCCTTCTCCCTGATGGCCACTGCTTTTTTGAGGCAGCCCAGGATAAAGTTGGCGTTCTGGGCTGTAAGCACACACTGCTCACTTGCATCAATCTTTACACTTTATGCTCTAGGCAGCTTTCTCCTCACCCTGGGGTCTCCTCAATTTGAAGACCACCCTCTCAACCCACCACACCCTTTTTAGAGACAGGAGGGTACTTGCTGCGTGTTGTCTGCTCTCTCAGAGAACCTGGAAGGTGCATGTGTGAGGACATGGTGTGGCCTGATGGCACTGGGCATCTAGTATGGTGCCTTGAGGGAACTAAGCACAGTTCCCTGTCTTCCCCCTGCCTATGCAAGGCCAACCTTGCCGGCCAGGCGGTCTCCATTAGGGCAGATAGGAGGTCTTGACTGTCAGTTACAACAGGCTTGGGCTGGGGCTGCATGGGGCTCCAGCCTGTTCAACTCCTCTGGGTCTATAGTGGCTAGCAGAGCTCCAGCCACCAACATGGCCCCAGGCATGTTCCAAGGGACTGCTCTGCATCTCCATCCTCTGCAAGACTATGGCTCCTTCTGGGGTGGCACACAGACCCCAGTGGCTGCTCAGGGATAAGCCAGCTTGCAGGGTGCAGGCTAGAGTCAGCACCTCTAGGAAGAAACAGACAGAACCCTGGGGTGCAGTGGCTGCAAAATGTGGGAGCTAAGGCTGATGCGTGGGAACTGCTAGGGCAGAGACCCTGGCCAGATGTCAGGCTCAGCAGATATCCCTACCATGGCTCCCCCAAAGGCTCAAATCCTTCCTCCTAGTCTTCTCCCTCTCATTGCCCAGGAACCTGCTCTGCTTCAGGCACCCTGGCCCAGTGTATTGGTGTACTGAGGGTCCATGTCCAGGCACTGGCAGGGGGAACTGCCTACAGAGCCTCTGTGAGGAGAGGTCAAGGCTGCCCCAGGCTGGACACAGCTGTTTGCAGCTGGCTCTGATGCCCCTCTGCAGGGCTCAGCTCTGCCTACCAGGCAAAATGTGTGTAACTCTGGGAATACACAGTTAAGAAAGGGCAAAACACTACCCAGCAGCAGGGACTGAGGAAAATAATTCTGGAGAAGTAACAGTGTGAACACCAAATTCAAGGAAGGAGGAAGGGGAGGAAGATGTGCTGCAGGCACCGGAGCAGAGTCCCCTGCAGCCCAAGAAAAAGACTGTGGTGGAACAGGTAACTTACGTTTTGTCTTTCTTACTATAAAACACTGTTTGAATTAGCAATAAACTAATTGTTGCCAGATGAAACCTGTTCTGCCAGTGCCAGTGATCTCCCTGTCCGTATTTTGACCCATGAGCTTCCTCATCTTCACCTCTGTCCTGGTAAGGAAGTAGAATGAAGAGTGACTGGGCAGGCCTCCGGCTGGCCAAGGGCAACACACCACAATTGGACTCCATCAGTTAAACTGGGAGAAGCATGCTGAATCAGTACGCAGATTTTTGGAATGTGACAGCAGCTGGAGTAGTGGTCTCACTGTGAGGAAGGCACAAGGAGAAAATGTGGGATGGGTCCTGCTTAAAGCCCTTATCCTGATGTCCGTGCCCACAGGCAGGACTGAAAACCAAGAAGGCTGTGCCTGGGCGTCCACGTGGGTGCAGTGGCTTCCTCATGGGGCTGTGGGACACTGAAGAGGCAGCACTTCTGCTGTCTGTCCAGGGCCAGCCTCCTACATCCCCCTTAGAGCGAGGCTGCTGTTTGCGAGCGCGCAGCTGGTAGAGTGTTTGCGGGGTGAGTGGGCAGGGGCTGCATGCTGGCAGTGCAGGAGGCGGCTGGGGCTGCCTTGAGCCAGACTGCAGCCGGTCCTTCCTCGGCGCGGCAGGGCCTGGCCCTGTCCCTGCGGTGTCAGCGTGGCTCAGAAGAGCGGGGCCACGGCGCCCACTGAGGGGAAGGGGACAAGGGGACGGGGGACGGGGGAGAGGGCTGCGGGGATCGTGGCCGCCAAACGCTGTCCGGCCCCGATGCCTTCCTTTCTTCAACCGATGCACGCTTTACCTCCCAGGCAGTGCCTATGTCTGGCCCTGCCTGTTACTGTCTGTCCTTCCCCCAGCACAATTCCGAGCAGGGGGCTCTAGTGCCTCCCGCTGAAGCTTGCGTGCAGCGCATTTGTGCCAGTACTGGCAGTGGGTGAATGAACACTCGGAGAGAGCAGCCATGACCATCAAGGAGAGGGTCTTCTTCTCCAGGGTGACGATCTCTTTCCTGAAAAGCAGGGAGTCATGATGCTACCAGTGCTCAAGGATTACCATTGAACCCTTCATGGGGGAATTTTCTTTTAATAGCTGAGATGCAGCAGTTTTGGAAGTCAACTGCGGACAACTGGCGGAAAAGCCTGCAAAGGTGCAGGATTTCTAGCAGATCCCTTCCCAACCACGTGCAGAACTTGCTGAGAGGAAACACTTCAAGAGCATCCTCAGCAAACAGTGCACTCAGAAATCTGCTTTCATCTTCTGGGAAGAAATCTTCCAGGTAGTTCTGGGAAGATCTACCAAGGGAAAGCAGCTCTTGGGCAGGTCTTTGTGCCGTGCCAGAAACCTTTTGTTCAGTTTCTGGTATTTTAAAACAACAGCTGAGATGAAAATGTCCCTGAAAATAACAAACCAATATACTCTTAGATTTTCTACTTAAAATTTTGACTACAGCCAAAGATAGTAAAGGCAGACAGAAATTAAATACATGACTACAAGACCTCTGTATTCTGAGGCCCAACAGGTTCACACTAACTGTAAAAGTGCTGCAACTTCTCCCAAGATGGGCAGAATTGGACAGAGTGACGTTGTAATACTTCCGCACTAGAATACAGTAGTTCAGTTGGAAAGGACTGACGAAGATCAAGTCCAACTGACCATTCCAGGGCTAACCAGAAGTTAAAGCAGATTAATAAGGGCATTGTTCAAATGCCTCTTGAACACTGGCAGGCCTGGGGCATCAAATGCCTCTCTAGGAATATTGTTGTAGTGTTTGACCACCCTCACCCTAAAGAAGTTTTTCCTGATGTCCATTCTGAACCTTCTCCAGCACAGCTTTGTGCCATTCCCATGCACCCTGTCACTGGTGACTATGGAGCAGAGCCCCGCACCTCCCTGTCCTCTCCCTCCTCCTCAGGGAGCTGCGGAGAGCAGTGAGGTCACCTCTTGGCCTCCTCTTCAGACTGGACAGCCTCACTCCTCACAGGACATACCTTTCAGCCTTTAACTTTGCTTCCTTCTTATGGACACCTTGAAGTATCTTAATACCCCTTTTTATATTGTGCAGACCAGAACTGAGTTCCATAGCCTGGAATTAAACAGAGTTGAAATCCCTTGGGGTAAAATTCCAGTCTACATATTCAAGTAGAACTAGCAAAGCAAATTCAGTGTTGCTTAAACAAGTGCAATTTCATTGTATTTCTATAGCAGCAATGAATTCATGCATGTCAAGCAACACAAGAACAAACAGTTCTTGAAAATTGACTAAATTTAATATAGTAAGTCATAAATTGTTATTTAACTAGTTACAAACCCAACAAAATAGGACAGTAAAGAAAGAGCTATTTTATCTTAAGCATTTTGTGAGGAAATGGAGAGAGATTGTCATTCCAAGACCAAAGTCTGCTCTGTGAATGTCAACTGAGATTGGGTTCCCCTTGTGACTCAAACAAAGGAGGTTATACTAACAGCACTGCACAGACTTTCCTCATCCTACAGAATACCAGAACATATTTCCAAAGTTCAAGCACTTTGATACTCCAAGGAGAACGGAAGCTGAATGTTTCTGCCTTTAAACTCCATTGTTAACTTGTGAAGGAGTAGTACTTTTTCTTTGTTGTGTAGCACCTGAAAAAGTTTTCTGAAGGGAGACAGCATCTGTCTCTAAAAACTTGGCTGAGCAAAATAAAACCACACGGTGCCAGAATTCTTCACAGACTGGATTCCAAACTCAGGAACAGGTTAGGAGAAATGGCTCAGTCTTTGCTTCTACTTTGTTGCCACATCAACTCTAAGTCAACTCATCCCTCTACTGCCAACCCTCTGGACCACCCCTGCTCTGTAGAGAAAGAATAAAAAGGAAAAAAAAAAAAAAAAAAAAAAAAAATACAATTTTTTTTGTCNATCCAAGTTGTTTTGTCTCACTCCTACACTAAAGAAAGCAAACAGATGACCTTGACATCAACAGTAAGTTTTGAGTCACTCACATTACAAATTTGCTTAGAAAGTGAATGTAGAGCTACTCAGGAGCAAGCAGGTACTAAGGCATAGCAGCTTACTTAGGAAGCACTGTATTTCACAGAGTCATAGAATGTTAGACATTGGAAGGGACCTCAAAAGATCATCTAGTCCAATCCCCGTGCCGAAGCAGGAACACCTAGAGCAGATCGCACAGGAACGGATTCAGGCGGGTTTTGAATGTCTCCAGAGAAGGAGACTCCACAACCTCTCTGGGCAGCCTGTTCCAGTGCTCTGTCACCCTCACTGTGAAGAAATTTCTCCTCATATTTAAGCGGAACCTCCTATGTTCCAGCTTGCACCCATTGCCCCTTGTCCTGTCACTGGATGTCACAGTGAAGAGCCTGGCTCCATCCTCCTGACACCCACCCTTTACATATTTATAAACATTAATGAGGTCACCCCTCAGTCTCCTCTTCTCTAAGCTGAAGAGACCCAGCTCCCTCAGCCTTTCCTCATAAGGGAGATGCTCCACTCCCTTAATCATCTTGGTGGCTCTGCGCTGGACCCTCTCCAGCAGTTCCCTGTCCTTCTTGAACTGAGGGGCCCAGAACTGGACACAATACTCCAGATGCAGTCTCACCAGGGCAGAGCAGAGGGGGAGGAGAACCTCCCTCGACCTACTGACCACAGCCCTTCTAATACACCCCAGGATGCCATTGGCCTTCTTGGACACCAGGGCACAGTGCTGGCTCATGGGCATCCTGCTGTCCACCAGGACCCCCAGGTCCCTTTCCCCTACGCTGCTCTCCAACAGGTCAGTACCCAACTTCTACTGCTTCCTGGGGTTATTCCTGCCCAGATGCAAGACTCTACACTTGCCCTTGTTAAATTTCATTAAATTTCTCCCTGCCCAACTCTCCAGCCTGTCTAGGTCTCGCTGGATGGCAGCGCACCCTTCTGGCGTGTCAGCCACTCCTGCCAGTTTTGTATCATCAGCAAACTTGCTGAGGGTGCACTCTATCCCCTCATCCAAGTCGTTGATGAATACGTTGAACAGCATTTCAACTGATACTGAACTGACATTTCAACTGATGCTTCCCCCTCTAGGTTTCGAGAAATGATTAAGCTAGAGTGCATTAAGGATTGTATTTGAAATAATGGAAAGTAAACAAATAGCTATTTTTCCAACCACTTGTTTACTGGAATAACCTGTGAGGCCACACAGTGGATGCTGACGAACATTAAATATATAAATATATATAAAGAATCATAGATTGACTTAGTTTGGAAGGGACCCTAAAGTCCACGCAGCTCCAACCCCCTGCCATGGGCTGGTTGCCACCCACTGCATCAGGCTGCCCAGGGCCCATCCAGCCTGGCCTTGAACATCTTCAGGAATGGGGCACCCACAGCTTCTCTGGGCAACCTGGGCCAGTGCCTCACCACCCCCTGAGTAAAGAACTTCCTCCTAATTTCTAACTTAAATCTCCCCTCTTTTAGTTTAAAACCATTCCCCCTTGTTCTGTCACTGTCAGACCATTTAAAAAGTCACTCCCCCTTCTGTTCATAAGCTCCCTTTGGGTACTGGAAGGCTGCAGTGAGGTTTCCCCAGAGCCTCCTCCAGGCTGAACAAGCCCAGCCCCCTCAGCCTCTCTTCACAGGAGAGGTGCTCCAGCCTCTGAGCATCCTTGTGGCCTCCTCTGGACCCGCTCCAGCAGCTCCACATCTTTATTATTCACCAAGTAATAACTGCCTGTGAACTGAATGAGGCAAGGATCCTAGGTGGGGCAAAAATCACACTGCAGAACTGATGATCATGACTCTTGTTTTAGCTTTCTTATACATAACAACCTATAGGCTAAAACCATATGGATGCAGTATATAACCATTGCAAAAACAGAGTTATGTTACTGAAATTTAGATGAACCCACATCTAAAAACATACATCTGGAACATAAAACATGTTGATGCCAACAAATAGTCTCTGGTAAAACAACTGAGTAAAACAGCTTAATGAAAGTAAACTATGGTGAGCAGCCCAAGTTTCCTCATCTGAGGAATTCCTTCACTTCAGCAAGAAGATTCTGCTTTTTGTACTTTTTCGAAAAGAGCATTAGAAAGCCATATTTTCTCTCACATGAGCAAGAAGAAATTTCCCTATGATCCTTTCAAGAATTGCTGCTCTATACAGCAAAATTAGAGCCTAAGAAAAGGAAAGAGGAGGAAGAAGTTAACACTAAGAGGTAAACACTAAAAGGTTGTACAGGAAGTCTGTAGTTCTGTGTTGGTTTTCTTTTAAATGAGAACAAATTTAAATACGATGCTTCAAAACACTACAAAGATACACCAACAGTGAAGTTTTCCAGTTTATCGAATAGCAGGAGATGAGACTTGGAGCTGAACAGTGTACTGCTGTAAGTACCTTCATGAAGTCAGAGACTCTATCAGACTAATGCTGTTCAGAAGAAAAATACGATACACATCATTTGTCTAGAATATATCATTTATTGTTTGTCGTCTGTGTAAATTTTAATACATGACTGAATTTCTACATCATTTTCTGTTTCAGCACATCCTGGTCTTTCCCAACGAACATAGTCAATTGCGCATCTATTATGTACAGTCAGTATGGTTAAAATATTGCATATGCATCTATGAACTTAGAAAAACGACACGCAAGGTAAATTGTTGCCAGGAAACTGATATAAAAGTTAGGTAAGAGTCAATCTCCTCTTTAGTGTGTTATGGCTTTGCACAAGTCTCAGATGTCAAAATGAACAATTTTAAATGTTTCTTGTTAAAGGCACTTACAGTTCTTTAAATACTTTTAAATTTAATTCTATTGCATCAGTAAATGTATCTTCTAGATCATATTTTCATAGCACAGTAGAACAGCCCAAATAGGCAGCGTTAATAAAAGGAAAAAAAAAAAAAAAAAGTTTTCATGTTAAAATATGAAAATACTAAGAATTAACACAACAGGATTTGGTCCTTTTAGAACAGGCAACAGCATTCAGGCAATAGTGATTTCTTTTCTTAGATGCTAACAAAATAGTATATCCCCAAAAAAAGAAGTCTTCCAGTCTCATCGTATGGATATGTCTAAGTTGTGCAGCACACCTACTAATTATCCCCAACAAAAATACAGCTTTTCAAGACTAACTACTGCTCCATCTTGGCTGTGAAGGAAGAGAACCTCAGGACAGCATCATACTTGCGTGTACTAGCCAGCCTACAATTCCGTGTCTCTGTATCTGGATGGCTGTCCATAATAACCTTTCTTAGAGTGGTCTGATAGCTGCCGTCGGTACTCCTCCTCCTCCTCCGCATCGCTACCACAGCTGCCACGATTCTCTAGGTAAGGTCTGGCTGGAGGTTTCTGGGGTTCTGGAGGTCGGCAGCTAACACAGTAAGACAGGGAAAAAAGAAAATGTTTACTTCCATTCTGAAAAGCTGATTTATTTTTTTTTTTAAACCTAGTATTGACTTTATGTCACGTACAACCTAGAAGGCCACATGGAGAAAATGAAGCCACTTCTAGCCCCTTTTACCAACATCAGTATTTCCCTGGTCATGGTAAGTTTTTTTTTTTTCCATTCCTAGTCCTCTGTCTCAAGGTCTGAAGACTTATGTGGCATTTATTAAATTGATAGCCTTGGCTCCTCACTAGGGCCCTCAGCCTTAAAAAACAGGCATAAATAACATACACGTTTGCTTTTTATACACTGTGGTGCTACCCATTTAATGTGACACCAAGCAGATGCATACAAATAAAAACTGCCAAGGGCATTTCACCACTGTCAAAAGCTATGATTTTTGCAGTCCCACACTGTGCAAGATCAAGATGTCACCTTGCTTCCATATGGCCTCTGTGCTCAAACACTCCTTTCAAGGGCAGGCAGCCATTAACATTCCTCTAAAAGGGTAACAGCACTGATTTCTGTAAGTAACCAATTACTCTGCATATGCAGTTTACGATGTCTTTTTTGCTACTTCCTGAAAAGCTTCTAAACCTATATAAAAGTATTCTGTTTTGAACACACCAAGAAAACCTGAAATCATAACTTTGTTTTCCATTTCTGCATTTTAAATTATATGCTATGACATCAAAGGATTTGACTCTGTAGAAAGAAAATCTCCTACAGGCTGTAACTAAGAAGCAAGAAAAACTCAAGGAGTTCTGCAAAGCACAAACCAGCAGGGTATTAGATCCTGCACAAGTGACTACGGGGGGGTGAGCTGACACAATGGTCAGACAATCCAGAACTCACTGAATTTTAATGAAAGAGTCTAAAAGTTTCAATTTCAAGAGACTCTGGTCAGATTCAAAAGAGTTCTCTCCTCAACTGTGCCTTGATGGGTGACCTCAGCAAAGTTTCATTCTTGGTTTCCCTACCCACACAATACATCTGCAACTGACTAAACTCTTAAATAATTAAAAGTTATTAAGTAATTAAAACAGTAATTATTCATTAGGATAGACTAACAGTCACCAAACATTTAGCGTAGAAAGAACAGACATCAAAGGACATGAATGCAGAAAAGCTTCTGAGTGATAGTAATAATTATTGGGACTGAAAACTGACTCCGCAAATCTCTCACTAAAAGAACAGTGTTTCTTCCTAGGTAACTAAAACACTATGAATACATTAAAAAAAATCATGAAAAACAAGGAGTCCACTGTTTTGCCCCACCTTTACCATAACCTTCAAGGCACCACAACAAAGCAATACACCAAGGTAGGATTGTTTTTATGAACAAAAACTGGCAAGATGAGTTTCACCTTGCTGGTGAACTAAACATTCAAGACAGAATGCTTTAAACAGGATATGCCTTACCTCATGGGCTGGGGCCAGTTCTGTTCCGACTTCTGTGTTTTGACAGGGACAGCATAAATATCCGGGTGCTTCTGGGCTATTTCAAGCTTTAAAACAGAGTTGGAGAAAATAACTGTTCTTTTTAAGTCTATCCATTAAGGAATCCTAGACTACAGACTAGCAGGTCACAGCTACATCTGGAACAATTAAAGCACATATAACTGATCCTATTCATATTCCTACAGGTGCATGACCTTTTCCTAGAGTACTAATTAAAAGCACACAAGAAAATGATGGATCACCAGGAGCAGCAGGATTTTTGAAAGACAGCTCACTGTAACTACAAAAAGAAGCCTAAAATTGTATCCTTTTTTTACATCCAAATCCACAATGATACTTCCATATTTAGCATGCTTCTCCCTCCAGAATCAACACAAGTGCATTATTTTCATTTTCAGCATGCTGCCTGTTCTGTATGCTGGAAAGTACAAGGAAAGGATGCATCTCTTCATACCCTGGCATTCTGTGCCTCTTGTAGCTCTTGCATTCTTTGCAGCCTCGCCTTATGATCCATCTCCTCAAATATTTTGACTTTCCTCAGTACAGATTTTGGAGTATTTTCTTGTTCACTTCCTTCCTCTTCCAGCTTTCCCTCCTCTTCTTCCTCTGCAGCTGGGGCTGCTGGCTGAGTGTTTCTCAGGATGGGACGCCCAAAGACAGGTTTCACAGAAACAGGTGGTGGTGCCGCTTTAGCTGGTACAGTTGAAGTCTCACTGCTGACACTGATGCTACTTGGTTTGGAGTCATAGTTCTTGGGGATGTCGTATAGATCCTCTTTGTTTTGTAACTTCCCCTAGAAGTATTAAAAATGGAAACTAAGTTTGAAATGGCAACTTCATGATTATGATTTAAATGATATCTTTAATCTGAAGTTAATAGTTTTGCTTATGTGTTTAACAGTTTCACTCTTCATCCAAAGTAATACGTGAAAAGTACTTGAACAACATTTTGGCCATACATTCACATGGTACACATCAATCTACAGAAGAATAGCACATTTAGATTTGTTTGTACAATTCCTTGAAGATTACCATAACTACAACACACGCCAGGGGACAGCACAGAGAATACTGACCACCCAGATGATTTGTCCGTACTACCCAATGCAGAATGTCACTACCTGGAGTTTAGAAGTGCACAGGACCAAGACTGTTTTATATTCCACTGTTTTCTTTACCTATGTACAACTACAACCACTCTCCATTGCCAGAGCATATTTGGATGTATTTTGAATGCAGACTGTGAGGTCACCTAGCTTCATGCAAAAAAGACTGGAATCAGGGGAAATCAGGAATTGCAAGACTAGGATTTTGTCTCCAAGCACCACCTTTATTTATTTATTTATTTATTTCCCCATTTCATTCCTGAGCAAGGTTTGATTAGCCCGTTAACAATTTCTAGTAATGGAAACTGATTTCAGAGGTTTCCATTTTTCTATTTTTACACTTCGCAAATAATGGCCATCAGTTACACTTTACCTGATGACTAGCTTAGATTTGTTCTTGCTGCTTTCAAAACATGCCTTCCAATGAATTAGCAGACACAAAAAGGAGTGTAATTTCCCCTTCCATACAGAGATCTCACAGATTTGAAACAACTGTAATCTCTTTTCTTTCTGCTGGGCTCTGCAGTCCCTTCATTCATTCTCTCTCCACACTTGCCTTGTTTTCTAGTCTTTGATCATTCTTGTTGCTTTTCCTGCTGTGCCACCCTGGAAAGTTCTCCAGAAAGAGGAGCTTTGTATTCAGATCTGTTTCTACAAGTTTACCTTAGGTGGTTCAGGCTTGAATGCTGGAGGTGGACT
>VXAV01007911.1:6973-47259 GCA_013399715.1 Alectura lathami
TTTTTCCAGCTGACTTCAAAAAATATCCAGTGTATGAGGACATTGCTGAACTTAGCTCACTGCCATGGGGCTGTTCTTGGTACATCGTGGCAGCTTGTCCTGGCTACTCTTCAGGTATAACAGGAACTATTTATGGTCTTTGATACCTTACTTTTTCATTATACTTTGGTTTTGAGTTTGTATGTGACAAATAGAAAAACCTTTGATTCTACTCATGGTGTATTTGGGTTGCCTTCAGTAAGTACTGTGGTGTTTTCTTGGATTCTGTTCGGTTAGAAGGCTGTCAGCTAGCCTGAATGGAATGTTAAGTTTTGCTGCTGCGTGAAGAAGTTTTCCTGCTGAAGGTCATCCTTTTGTATTTCAGCATCTGGTGTGGATTCTGGGGCTGAAACCTGGTGTTGGGGGTGCCTTAAAACCTGGAAGAGCTGTAGAAGGGCCCAGCACAGTAAGCATGATTGTACATTTCATAGTTAACGGTTCTGTGATCTTTCCTGCTGCGATTTGTAAGATACATTTCTGTTTCTCTTCAAGGTTCTGACTACAGCAGTTATGACTGACCTACCAGTTATATCCAACATACTATCAAGGCTTTTTGAAAGCTCACAGTAAGAAACCTTATCTTACAATTAAAATAATGTATATGTATCAAAGTTGGCAGTGTTTTGATAGCTGTTATTTTTCAGGTACCTTGATGATGTGTCTTTGCATCACTTAATAAATGCCCTTTGCTCTTTGTCTCTGGAAGCCATGGATATGGCCTATGGAAACAATAAGGTATAAAAAGAGTTCTCTGTTATCTTCTTACATGTTTTTGTGGAACAGGCGGAAGGCTTGTATATTTGTCTTTTAAGCTACCTATTCCTGGTATTAAGGCAGTAACATGTGATTTTTTTACTCCGGAGTAAAAAATAAGTTATGAACCAGAGAATATGTTATTTATAATGGTTCATATGGTTACTAAATCCACTGGACATTCTCATTGTGTTCCTGCTGTGTTCTTTTCTTAACTGTTTCCATTACATACGTGTTTCCATTAATCGGATTGCGAATGGATAAAACTTTAAAAAGCCTGTGCAATTTCAGAGGTTAGGATTTCTGATGGGCACAGTATGTTCTGTGAGGTGCTTATTTTTAGTATTTTTTTAATAATATACTTCAGGTAAAGCAAGACAACTCAGGTGTTAAAAAAGTTAGTAATTCTTATTTACCTGGGGAAATGATAGCATTCCTGTCATCCGCAGAAAATTACCTCTAGCCCAGGATCATTAAGGACCCTGTGATTGAAGAAAATTGAATATGTCTTCGCCTACTCATAATGTAATCCCAGAGGAAGATTTCTGAAAGTTTTTGCTTGATCTATTACACTAGAGATAATGATGACAGAAAGTGTACTTTGTAATATTTGACAATTACAGTAACAAGGCAAAGAGAAGAGAATGAATTAAAATAAGAAAATGTTGTGTTTAAAATCAGTTGAGAATGAGAATAAAAATCAGTGGAAATGGGAATGGTGAAGAGCAGAATAGTTACATTGCAAGTCATTTCTGAATATGTGCTCATTGAGTCATTTACTGAAGTTTATGATAAATGTTCAATCAAATACATATGTATTTGATGAATGGGAAATGTACCATATTCCTGCAGGGCATTTTTGAAGCACATGGAAGTTAAAGGATAAGGGGAGTCTTCAGTGTTTTGTTTTATTTGTTCATGTACCATTTTCACGTTACAAGTTGTGATGAAAAAAAAGAATTTGCTAGTCAAATTTATTGTAAAACTGGTTGGAGGGAGGACTGTGTAAAAGTGAGAGTTTTGAAAGGATTGTTAGGGCTCTGTTTTATTGTTTAAGCTTAGAGAAAACTAAATGAAATATTAAGAAAAAAATATTCTTCGTGATATGCTGTTGCTACCCCCTTGTGGCTTCTCATGAAGTACTGCAGGTGCTGTGGAAACTTCCCAGCCACACTGCCTAGACTGTGAATGCTGTGACAACAGCTTATTAAATACAGTACTCCAGTGGAGACTAGTTACAAATTTACAAATTATAATATAGGGAACAACTCTAGCACTATCTAATTTACCTCAAAGTCATGTGTTGAAATTCCATTTTCCAAGGAACCATCGCTTTTTGCTGTTGCTAAATTACTGGAAACAGGACTAGTTAACATGCACAGGATTGAGATTCTTTGGAGACCTCTGACTGGTCATCTTCTGGAGGTAACTGTTTGCTTTTATCAGTTGGACTAGAACTTAGCTTGCAAGAACGAATTGCCTTGTGGCAATGCATTTTTAAAGTGTAAATTTTTTTTAAAATCTAATGTGTATTTAGATCTTTCGTTTTATATGTGTTGTTTTTGCAGTTTGATTGCATCACAGTTTGAATTTAAAAGTGAATTTAAGTGTATTTTATGGTATTTTATGGTTCTTATTGACTTTGTCTTTATGGTGCTGTCAATCCTTATACACCATGTATGTGTTACACTCACTATAACACAAACAGGATTTATTTTGGATTCAAAGGGTACAAATAGCTAGGGAGGTATCAATATGTGTTTTTGAGTCCTTACGGAATAGATTGCAGCCATTAGATATACTTGCAAAGTTGTTTTGTTTGTTTTTGATAAATATGAAGTAATATTTTGAATGGTTTCTTAAAGAGAATGCTATAAAAGTAGCAACATAGGTTTCAATTTATATAGTAAATACTGTAACTCTTACATGAAAAATATGCTTCATCAAGGAAAATATCTTAAATTTTGAATTTCAATTTGAAACTAAAACCAGGTGACAGAACGTAGCTGTAAAGTTTTAATCCTCTACAGAGATAGGAGAGTGAAATACAAGAATAGGGGTGGATTTAAAGACAGTACAGGACTGTAGTGGGTTAACTTTGACTAGCTCCAAAGTGCCCACCAAGCTGCTCTCTCACTGCTACCCTCAGCAAGATGAGGAGAAAATACGATGAGAAAGGTTATGGGTCAAGGTAAGGACAGGAGACTGCTCATCGGTTACCATCATGGGCAAACCAGACTTGACTTGGGGAAGATAAATTTATTGACAATTAATAACAGAGTAGAATAGTAAGAAATAAAAGCACCTTCTGCCCAGCCCCTTGCTTTTCCTGGGCTCAACTTCACTCCCGATTCTTCTACCTCTCCCCACCCATGGGCAGTGGAGGGGATGGGTAATGGAGGCTGTGGTCAGTCCATAGTGCTTTCTCTGCTGCTCCTTCCTCCTCACTCTCTTCCCTTGCTCCATTGTGGTGTCCCTTGCACGGGACATGCAGTCCTCCACGTGCTGCTCCAGTGTGGGTCTTTACCACGGGCTGCAGTTCCTCAAGACTGCTCCAGCATGGGCCCTCTGTGGGCCGCAGTTCATGCCAGACAGCCTGCTCCTGTGTGGGCTCCTCGCCATGGGCCATGGTTCTGGCCAGAAGCCTAATCCTGTAGGGGTCCTCCGTGGGCCGCAGCTTCCTTCAGGCTTTATCCATGTGCATGGGCTCCTCCACAGGCTGCAGCATGGAGATCTGCTCTGCTGTGGTGCCCCATGGGCTGCAGGGGGGCAGCCTACTCTGCCATGGACATCTCCATGGGCTGCAGGGGAGTCTCTGTTCCAGTGGATGGAGCACCTCCCGCCCTTCTTTCTTCATTAATCTTGCTCTCTGCAGAGTTGTTTCTCTCACATTTTCTCCCTGCACTCTCTCATAGCTGCTGCACAACAGTTTTTACCCTTTCTTAAATATGTTACCACAGAAGTGTGCCACCGACCTTGCTGATGGCTCAGCTTGGGCCAGTAGCAGGTCCGTTTTGAAGCTGGCTGAAACTGGCAGTGCCCACCACAGGGCAGCTCCTGGTCTCTTCTCACAGAAGGCATCCCTGCAGCACCTGACCCTGCCCCAGTACATTATCACATAAACCCAGTGCAAGCAGAGAGATTTTCTTCCTCATTTTCCAGAAAGTGTCAGATGCTTCCTTCAAACCACTGCATTATTTCAAACAATATTAAGGATTGGCCATCTCTAACCTTATTTATGGAGATTATCTCCACATAATCTTATATATAGTACAAAAAACCTGAATACTTGTCTGCTTTAAGTATTTAAACCTTTATCTCTTTCTCTTCTCTCTCCCCCCAAGACGATAAGGTTCACCATCCACACTTTGGGACTCAGTGTTTTCCTCTAGTAAGCAGTCTGTTTCAGTCTATTATCCATTGTGGATATTTGCCACTGGTTTTTAGGAGATGCTTAGTCTATTTCAATTTATTTTAAAGTACTGTGTTATTTCCATTTAAATCTATGTCTTTGAGGTACAGTGAGGAAGGAGAAAGCACCAGCTACAATTTCAGTTAAACACAGCCTGAGGAAAGAATTCCTTCTCTGTCTCTGGAACCGATTATCTGGTCAGATGCAGAGCACCGTGAAGTTCTTTTCTGCATTTTTTAACATGAAGCTAGCCTTTCTGCTTTGTTCTCCTTTTCTGTTTGGCTAGTATCCAATAAGGAAACAGTCCACCAGCCTAACCCAACCCAAACCATCTTCTTCCTTATGATCCTACCTTGGATTTTGAAAGATACTGTATTTTCATGCCAGCTGAGCTAGGGCTGCAAGGATGGATGGAAATAACTGTGTAGAGGTCCATGCGATAGTAGATACCTTATTTATTTGAGAGCAACAGACACGGGTTTACAAGTACAATTACTGTGTATCTATGCAGTGAGTTTGCATAGTATTTTAGTTTGTTCTGAAAAAAGCAATTAGCAAAACAATTAGGTGTAGCTAATTAGGAGACAATGAGAAATGAAGACGTTTGAAACTTAAGAGTGAAATGATGTTCACTGTCATTTTGTCAAATTTTTGAAACAGTGATGTGTAAGGTTTATTTTACATTCACTATGTAGTTACTTTTTGTATCTGGGACCACAGAAGAGCAGACGCTTACTGCGTTGGTTAATGTCATGCTTCCTTACTTGATTATGTATGTTAGGCAATGTGTGAAAGATGAAACTCAGAATTTTGTAGTAGCTTAAGGCTGAGATAAACCTAAGAGCTTCAGACATTCATAGAAGTGTTGTTCGGTACTTTTTAACCCATTAATATCTGAAGTAGCAGTTAGTATATACATTTTGGAGAATGTATTGACTTGGATTACTGTGGTTTCAATTTGTTTCCTTCTCTGTCTTTCATTGCTTCGTGTTGCTTCCTTATTCAGAAGGTATGTCTGTCCAAAAGATACTATTTTTTTCACTGTTTAACATAGTTAACATTTAGAGATCTGTTGTATTGTTGTAAAGAATATATAACACTGAGTCTTAACGGTCCACTACAATTTAAATATCCAATTTTTATATATTACATATATTCAAATCTTGGTAAAATAAAAGTGCCTTTAAACAGAGCGCTGCTATGTTTTCAGGTCTGTCAGCATCCCAACTCCAGAATGAGAGAGTGGGGAGCAGAAGCTTTAACTTCTCTTATTAAAGCAGGACTGACATTCAGCCATGATCCTCCATTATCGCAAAATCAGGTAAAATAAGTTTACAAAAAGCTGCTTTTCTCCTTTTCTGGAACTTATTATGAACATGAAATCAGAATCTTCCCTAGAGGAAGTTTTCTACAGTTCAGTGAATAGGAGGCATTCATAAAGCAATTTTACTATTGAGTTTGTAAAGCCTACAGCTGTAACATTCAGTTGTAACTATTGAAAATCACCTCGTGCATTCTAATGAGCTACCTTCTCCTTTTCCCAATGCATAACAAAGACTGGTGATGCTTGCATATATATGTGTGTTTGTTAGAACAAATTGTGGATCACCCTCATGAGTGCAAAATCATTCCAGAATGTTTTGAAGGATATATGTGATGTAGTGGCATGTAAAAAACAAATTGTCTAACTGTCTAAATCACAGCTATTCAATCCGTTATTAATAAAACATTCTAATGTTTTTACTGAGGTTCAGTGAATCGTATTTTCAAGGTGAACGTAAAGTTGTCTGATGGTTTTTATGCAACTGTGACAGCATGCTGTAGCTGCTGCCTCAGGAATCTGGAGAACTGGTGGGGGGGAAAAAAAAAAAAGAGAAAAAAGAAGATGCGGATTTCCTGCTGAGATCCTTTACAAAATAGAGTTTTTAGAGGAGCCAGACTAACACTGACTTTCAGCATTTTAGATAACTAAAAACTTCTTCTTAGGAATCTTAGATTGGTACTAGATGATTTCCCTTATTAGATGTACAAGTAATTAATGATCAGTTAAAGCATATTAAGGATGCTAAAATTTATTGTTTACTTTACAGAGACTGCAGCTACTTTTATTGAATCCACTCAAGGAACTGTCAAACATAAGCCATCCTGATATCAGGATCAAGCAGTTGGAGTGTGTGCTGCAGATTTTGCAGAGTCAGGGTGACAGCTTAGGACCTGGTTGGCCTTTAGTCCTTGGAGTCATGGGGGCAATCCGAAGTGATCAGGGGTAAGTGGTCAAAATAAAATTTTAAAGTCATGTAAGATGAGAACGGTAGAAAGAGCTCTGCTTTTATTTTCATGCTTTAATAACCACTTCGATAGTAGCATAATTTTTGTTATTTTTTAGCTTGTGAACAACTTTACTGAACAGACATACAGTTTTGGTAATTTTTTCTGTACCATGCTTTTATTTTACTGAATCACTTTTTCAACAGAACAAAATGTTGTTATAGATAAGGGGCATGTACTGGGGACTGGCCCTTTTGCCCGCAAGGGAAAGTAAGAGGTAAAGTTGCAAGAAGCTGTTTTGAAATGAGCAGTGGAATGAACATCTGACCCTGGAACTGCAAGCACCAAGAGCTATTTCCACACACTTAGACTATATTGTTCCTTCTTTGGTATTATTCAAGACTCCGTGTACCATGATAGGTCATCAAATAACTCCAGTATCAAAAGAACTCATTTTAGTGTCTCTCTTTTCTCCCCACCTTTGCTTCTTCCTTCTGGACTATGAGAACCTTCTAAGACCCTTCAGATGCTTTTAGGCTTTTGCTCTTGTACTATTATTGCTTGCTCTGTCAGTAGTACTCACCAAACTCCCCAACAATGTTGGCATTCTTGTTGTGAGCATCCTCTTTTTGGTAACCATGCTCACTTTCCGATAAAGAATGTAGAATACTTTTCTTCAACTGCGTAGCATTTTTTGACCACTTCATATTAACTACCATAGGAAAAAAACTGAGCAAACCTTCTTTTCCTCTTTTCTAAAGGCCTTGCATTTGAATAGAGACAAAGAAGCTACTTGCCCATGAATGCAGTTCTTCAAAACGAGCTGTATAACTGTAGTTTCATTTCCTGCCTCCTTTCCTTTTCCTGTAGAGTCCCTGAAGATCACATACCTCTGAAATTTTGTAGTGGAGAGGGAACTGCAGCAGGTTTGGGTGTGTTTCAAGTTAAGACTCATGTATGAGTATGAAGGAAAGCAGTGTGTGAAGAGTTCTTCCGTAGGTATAGCAAGGATAAACCCTTTGGTCTTACGTGGTAGGACAGGTGTCCATCTGCAGTATGCATCTCATTACACACAATTAATAGTTACACAAGTTCAGCGTACATTTCTCTGGCTTACGGCACAGTGCAGGTGGCCAGCCTATGATACACACCTTGAATTAACTGAAAATATGGTGTTTTTAATGGAGATTTTGAAACACGTAACCGACATATCTATACTCTGATATTTTTTCCTGTAGTACGTATTCTGAAGGACACTCCGTTTCTCTATTACAAAGTTTTGGATTTTTCATTTCTGTGTTAAATATTAAGCATTAAAAAAAACACTGTAGTTAGATTTAAACACAGCTGCAGCAGTTTGCCATCCTATTTTGTATTCCCTACGCTCTACTGGTCCTTTTTGATTCCTTCATTTTGTCTGTCACAAGACAAGATTTTGGTTCTGGATAACCTTCCTGCTTAGAGGACTCCTTCTCACAACAACTGCATTTTTATTTTATCTGTTTGTATTCATAATCCTGATGACTAAATATTTATTAAATTTGTATTTAACAACATATATTTTCAAAAGATTTTGGCTAACATAATACAGTATTGAAGCAGGTGACTATTACGTGCACCTTTCCTATTAAATAAAAATGCGTTTTGCCCACCCATCTGTTTTACGTACTTTAAGAGCACGTACTTTAGGCTGAGGCTTCAACTTAATATTGCATTTCAAAAAACGTCTAGTTGAAACATTACATCTTGTAAATCCATTTCAAAAATTTTTCATATATAAATATATATTGCTTTTTTAATAATGCTATCTCCTGAGGTATTGTATTCAAAACTTTTCTGTGTTCTTGAAGAAATTTGAAATTAGAGTGTGTGCGTTTTTTGTTTTCTTAAGAGAGTCCTTAATACGGACCGCATTCCAGTGTCTTCAGTTGGTCGTGACAGACTTCCTTCCAACAATGCCGTGTACTTGTCTGCAGATAGTTGTTGAAGTTGCAGGAAGCTTTGGACTTCACAATCAAGAGCTAAATATTAGCTTAACTTCAATTGGTTTGTTGGTGAGTTTCATGTTAACCTACAGTGATGCTGCTTCTGGCTTTTTCTTTTTTTATTTAATGGAAATTAATCTGTAGTCCGTTCTACAAGTAAAAGCTAGAACCTATGTTTTGAATTCTTATTCATGCCCTATGCTGCCATTTGGAATCATACATGAATTGAATAAGCTTTAATCTTCCTGACTCCATTGCTATATAAAACAGATAGTATTGTGTTGTAAGCATTTGTACCACTGTCTTATTTTTAATAAGTTGGTTCCCTTTCTAGTATCTCTTGTACAACTGTGGCATAAAAGCCATGGCTAAAAAAAAAAAATACTTCCTACTCTTTATGTGCTGACCTTCTTCCATCAGTGTAGGAACTTTGCAAAATACTTCTAAATGTGAAAATGGAAAACCTTTTATTTCATGATCATTAAGAGTGTTGTAATATTTTTTATTGTGTAATGACATGTTTTCTTTATTTTCTAGTGGAATATTTCAGATTATTTTTTCCAAAGAGGTGAAATAATCGAAAAGGAACTGAACAAAGAAGAAGCAGTGCTGCAGAAGCAGGCAGAAGAAAAGGGGGTGGTGCTGAACAGACCCTTTCATCCTGCACCGCCATTTGACTGTCTTTGGTTATGTCTGTATGCCAAACTTGGAGAACTCTGTGTGGATCCCCGACCGGCAGTTAGAAAGAGTGCTGGGCAGACATTGTTTTCCACCATTGGTGCTCATGGAACTTTGTTGCAGCATTCAACGTGGCACACGGTGATATGGAAGGTATGACACGTAAGCTTCTACTGAAGGTTTTTAAAATTTCATTCATGTGCTATTTTAGTATCAGCTAGTTTATTAAGATTCTTTTAAAGATAACATATAGTGGCACAAGCCTGCCCTCGTTTCATTTTATTATTATTTTTTCTTTTCTCTTGCCATTAAATCCTCTTACAAAATGCCATTTTTGTATCTTGGTCATTTCTTTCTTACGCAGGGGTTGTATAAAAGGGCTTATTCCCCTCCTGCACAGACAAATGTTGTGCAAAAATATGATGACATTTGAGGGTCACGTGATTAGCTTGATCTGATACTAGATTGAGCTTTGCTTTGCCCTCTGTTCTGGCTCTCTTCTCTGAGGGAATCAGTCAAATGCCCTGTTCTAGATCACAGCCATGTTGGCTGTGCCTTGGAGATCTGTGGATTTTAGCCTTCTGACAGTACTAACTCTGTTCTCAGTGCTTCTGATCATGCTGTTTCTAACCCTTTTTAAGTGAGCATCAGTTGGCTGATTCTTATGCTTAGCTATTGCAGAGAATGTTTCAATTAAGGAAATTCTCAAGGTGACACAGTGATGTACAGGATAATGGAAAATTTCCTGTTTTTTTTCTGTTGTTTTACCATGAATACAACTATGTTATTTTAAAAGTTGCTTTTTTTTCTTTGTCACTTTTTGTGACTTTTACAGGTTTTATTTCACCTGTTGGATAGAGTTCGAGAGTCTTCTACTACAGCTGACAAAGAGAAGATTGAATCAGGAGGAGGCAACATCCTCATCCATCATTCAAGGGATACAGCTGAGAAACAGTGGGCTGAGACATGGGTATTAACACTGGCTGGAGTTGCAAGAATATTTAACACCCGGAGATACTTACTGCAGCCTTTAGGTAAAAATTGGGTTTAAAGTTACTGAAAGATAGTTACAAACTTTCAGCTGTGTGTATATATATATATATATATTAGAGTACTGAACAAGAACATTAATCTTAGCNNNNACCAATTTCATCTTCCATGTCTTGGTACTTGAGATTAAATCTCAGTAGACATAATTCTGGTTGCCAAATAACTTTTAGTACCCAATAACAATAGTATTTTTTGTGTTCTTTTGGTTCCCAGAACATATTTTTCTGATATTAAATTTACACGGTGCTTACCTAGCTTCCATAGCATCCATAGCATCCATGTGTCAAGTTTACCAATGCTCTTGCAATTTAAAGGGAACTCACTTGTAAAATCAGTGAAGCATGTCATTTAAAAAAGAAGGGGAATTTTTAAATGAAGAATTTGGACTCATTACTGGATATGTAAAGATGCTGAGATTACCTGCTGTTTCAAGGGTTTGTTTTTCTCCTCTCACCATACCTTCTTTCCACTCCTCAGCTGTTGTCTTGTACAGGGATGTCATTTTGAGCTACTTTACTGTTGTCTGTAGGGCACCTAACTGAAGTTGGTCCACCTTTTCTTATTATTCCTTAAAATCTTCTGTCTCCTTTTCTGAAGTCTTTGTTTTCTATAACTCCTTGGTATCTTTATTTCATCCTCTTCATTTTTCTCAGGCTGTGGTGTTTCCCTATTTCTTTTTCTTATTATAGAAATTAAACAGTAGATCATTTACAAATCTATTGCAAAGTAGTACTGCATACAATTGAACAATGTACGTGTATTGAACTAGCTAATGTAATACAGCATATGTGCCCATTTTAGTTTTGCATAAAAGAAAAAAAAAGGTTTGGTGCAGTTTAGACTTCTAAATAGAGATATTCCGATAATAATTTCAAAACAACCTTTCATTTCCTAATTGGGTTAACCAGGACTGCTTGAATATATTACTTTTTGAAATAAGAATGTGGTACAAAGAATGTGTAGTTTGTCAAGAGAATTCCCAGTTATATTAATATACCTTCACTATCCCATGGTATGCAAGATATATATATATAAATGGAAATAAGATTTTTTTAAATTTTCATTTGTAATGCAAATAACAATGTATTAATAGCTATCAAGAATATTGGTCATTTGCAGAAATGTAGTGCATTTGAGACTACTAAACTGGAGTTAAAGCTAAATAAATAATAAAACATTACAGGGCTACTGTAGTTATTCAGATCAGTAGTTAGTGACATAAAAAACTAAGGAGGTTAAGGCTAACTTAAATCAAAATCTGGAATTCAGAAAATGAAAACTTTCTCTCCAGTACAGTTATCACATAATTTTAAAATCAATTCCTTACAAATGCATTACCTGACTATAGATTTGGTCCTTCATTCCTTGTGTGCACTTAACATTTACTGAAATCAACAGGCATCTCTTATGCATAAGAACAAATGTGTTTCACTATCCCAAATAAAGAAATCATTTTTCCTGATATGTGATATATATGACACACTGCTAGTAATTCTGGCATAAACATTCGTATATTATTTCATTCTTCATATTTGTGTGTTTGTCTTTTGCATTCACTGTCTTTGGCTACAGTACATTTGATATATTCTAACAGGTATTGAAGCAATCGTGTAAACTCTTGAAAAAGTACATGAACAGCCTTTCAGAGACTGGGTGGGTGGATGGAGAGGTAAATAGCAAGCCAGTACCANACCACCTGCTCTCAATGTTTCTGTACCTGTGGTGGTGGGGACAACAACTGCCACTAGTCTTGGCAGATCGTTCATGAGAACTGACTCCATAGGAGAAAGAATGGGCAGATACAATGGATCTGAACTACCTGTAGTAACAGATGAGATTGAAGATTTGAATCTTTGGTGGGCNAATGAAGTTTCCTTGGCTGCTCTGAAGAGCTTCCAGGAAATCTTACAAATTGTTTCTCCTGTCCGAGACTCAGAGAAGCCTGACACACCACCTGCTCTCAATGTTTCTGTACCTGTGGTGGTGGGGACAACAACTGCCACTAGTCTTGGCAGATCGTTCATGAGAACTGACTCCATAGGAGAAAGAATGGGCAGATACAATGGATCTGAACTACCTNGTGTCATTTTGCATGGTGCTGTTTCAGTTCCAATCAGTTCTGATGCTTCCCCTTTCATCCTTCCATCTTACACTGAAGCAGTTCTGACAAGTTTACAGGAAGCAGTGCTTACAGCTTTAGATGTTTTACAAAAGGTAATAATGGGACTTCAAATGTGTGGTGAAAGGTAAACTGCACTGTCTCAGTTTTTCTTCTTCGAACTATAATGTGGTGACTTAAACGTTAACTGTTTATTTATAATTGTACAGTGTACTGTCTTAGAACAATCCAAATTCTGTTCCTGGTGCAACCCAGGTGTTCTGCATTGAGAGGAATGATGTTATCCTTATGAAATGCATTTTTGCTTGATTGAAGAAATACCTTAGGTGTAGTGCTGTGTTTATAGCCATTTTCTTGACTATCAAATATTTAAGTGTTGTACTGTTATGGGAGTCTGTACGTGAAGCTGGGGAAATAGTCTCCCAAATGGTATTCCATATGTTGTCCTGGTACTGCGAGAAACAAAGTCTAGAATGATGATCATGAGAACTTCGAGTTCATGCGAAACATTGAATCTTGAAAGGTCTCTAGCAGACCACCTTACCTCTCATTAGTCGGTTGTTTAAGAATAATGCCACATCTCTGCATGAAAAATTCTTACTGTAGAACTCATCCTCAAAAAGCAGCCTTCAAGCAAATGAATTTGCAAACAGCCAACTGGTGTGTGCTTTTGCTAGTTAGTAGAAGACAAAAAAGTATGCTGGAGTTGCAAGGCATTTTACTGCTTTAAGAAGAAAACCTGCCGCTTGGGAAATGCCAGAATTAAAACTGTCTGTGTGACCTGCCTTCATTCCCTTTGGGCTTTCATGTTGTGACTGCTTAACTGTGTGGACATACCTTTTTAAAATTCTCTTCTCAGACAAGATCCTGCTTCATTCAGCTCATAGAATGCATGGTGCCTATTTAATGAGCAGTTGTTCAGTATCTTGTTTTGGTTTTGCTTATCTTATTTAAACCCCACAAACAAGGCAAAATCATGATCTTGCAGTTATGCCTTTAGTTTTTGGGTTTAACAAATATTCGTGAATATATTTTGAGAACAGAGCTGTAAGGTTAGAAGCTGGTGTCAAATCTCAGTGTTGTCGGTGGGGTTATAAATGACATGAAGAACAGTTGTGTCCGCTAAGCCATCGCCCTAGCGGTCACCAGTCAGGCTTTTCCTTTTTGTACACATCCTGCTCAGCCCTGCTGAAGTCATGTGTTCTCTCCCCTCATCCGTTTCTTCCTTTCTGTCCTGTTTTCCCTGTTTCATCACTCCATATATTCCTCCATTTCTCAGATTCTTTCTGTTTCTTTACTGGTCTCCTTATCCATAAGTTCTTGGCTACCAAAAGTTTCCAGCATTTTTCAAATAAAGGATTCCCAGGGTTTTTAACATGAGGAAAAACTGCACATTAAAAAAAAAAAAATAAAATAAAAATGGTAGTCTTATTCTTGTTAAGGCTATAAACTGTTTTAGCTGAAGTTTTCTAAAACAGCAATAACAGCTGCACAAATCCCCATGAGAAACAAAGACAAGTTAGCATGGCAGTTACAAGCCTTTGAAAATAAGCACCTAAATAGGAAGACTTAGGTACTCTGGTATTAAGCAATAAATCCCATCCCATCCATACCTCCATTACTAACAGAACGGTACTACAGTCACTAAAAACTAAGTTAGAATATATGTGGAGGTTGGTAAGTTCTGTGAAGTCTCGTGGTCTTCCCTCTCAGTTGTGTAATGCGGGAGAATTCACACGACAAGGTATCAGCCAGCATGGAGGTGGGGGACAGGCCATCTGTGCAGTGGTTTGCTGATTGCCAGTGTAGCTTTTTCCTGTGTTGAAATGAATTAATACTCAAGAGCACTCATGGGTTCTAGTGGGATAGTTAAAGAAGAGTACGCAGACATTTGCAGCCTCCTTTTAAACAAAATCTCTTCACTGTTTTAATGTGGGATCAGGTTAAGTTTTGTTCTTTGCTGATGCAGAAAGATTTAGGTCAGTTACGAGTTTGTAAGAATGTCTGGAACAACTTTGCAGTTGGAATAGCATGGAAAGAATGATACTTTTTTAAGTATCTGACCCAACAGAGACTTCATGATGTGATTGCACTAGCAAAGGACATTACAACACAAGAACACAGGAGTGGAAGGCACGCTTAGTTCTTGCTTCAGACTTCCATGTGTTGAGTCTATGTTAGACCCTGTGTTCCTTTTCTTTTTATTTCTCTTCAAAACTTGTTTTCTTGTCTTTCACTGCTGTAGTATAAGTGCCAGCCTCATGACACTAGCTCAGCTAAAATTTGTACCCAAGCCTGAATTCTCTGATGGTTCTCAGTGCCCACCTCCATGCCCTTGGGGTCAACTCAGCGGTGAGCCAGCTGGCTCACCAGGCAGAGGAGCACAGATACATGCTTGGTTATCAGATAAACTTGGATGCTGCCTCTGTAGGCAGTATGAATGTAAAGCTCTTAAGCTGTGGGTGTGGTGCTCAAGGCTAGATTTATATTTACCACAGAGTTAGTACAGACTGAGCCACTGAGAGCTGTAAAAATCACAGTAGTCTATGACAATAGTTGCACTGGGAGTTGTTAGATAAATCTGAGCTGTTCAAAAATTGGAAGGTTTGTACTTGGATGCTTTAAAGCATAAAGTTCTAAAACCAAAATACTAGATCCATTTTTACAGGAAACAACAGTCAGCAAAGTATTTTAAGTCTTGTGCATGTTTTACTGTTATCTGACCATTACTTTTTTGTTTATACGTATCTTTACTTAAGGATGTAAACAGAGGCACTCAATACTGTAAATACGACTCTATTTTATAAGCAGCTCTTAAAGATACTTCCAGCATCTTTGGTCACACACCTGCTGGGCTGTTTTTGCATTTTTTCGTACGTTCAGATAAAAATTACCTGGTGCCAGTCAGAAACATAAGCCTTTTTGAAAATCAGTTCCAGTTAGGTGGCTTTTCAAAATTAACTGAGCTAATACTCTGTCCTTTTTTAACAACATTCAGGTAGTTTTAAGAGCTGAAAATATGTCAGTATTGGATAGAAAATGCTTCTAATTGTAACATAAAATTTTTACAAGAGTTTCATAAAATAATAAGAACCTACTGATGCACAAAATCAAATAAGTAGTAGTTATTGCTTTTGTTCACCAGTACAGAAAAAGTAACATCTGAAGAAACACTGATCCTAAATGAGTAATAAGAACAGTAACAAAAATCTCACAGGCTTGAATGAATGGCAAAGTTATTTTGAAATTTTGCCATCACAGATGTTAAGTTAGTCTTCTTGTGGTGATGGTAATACTGAAGCTGTGTGCAGACATTACGTCTGTGTGAGACTTAGATAGGGATTTGTGGATGCTCTTTTTTCCCTTTCTCATCATGTAGTGGTATATAAAGTCATTTCTTACTTACAGAATTTTGCATTAATTTGTTACAATTTAGTGCAGAGACTTCGCTGCAGCAGCATGTCAGCTGAAATTGATCTATGGGGTGTTGAGTGCTTCAGATCAGCAGTGAACCTCTTAGATACTCCCGTGTGGCAGAACACCAGCATCAGTGTCTTTTTCCGAGATCGGCACAGTCTTGGACGCCAGCACCAGAGGCAGAGTATAGCTGTTCAGGAGGAGCAGTGTTCCACTCTGTGCAGTGTGGGTTAAGCTTTTTGGGGCATTAGGATGTGTTTTGCAGGAAGCTGAGGAAAAGAGAGAGGCCGTTAATGATTCATGGAGTGCTCTGGTTCAGGCTGCAGATTACCTGGTGGTGGACCGAATTGATGATGGTGTCTGCAGCCCCTGTGGGCTGGCTCCCCCCCCCACAGTTGAGGAGTGGGGATATTTGCTAGCCCTGCGACTGTCAGCTCATGGCACAGGCCCAGCATGGAGGCTGCGTTCACAGCTTCTGAGCTGTTGGCACCTGGAGCGAGTTTGGCCACGGCTTGTCATGAGTGATCTTTGGTTAATGGGAAGAGAGTTTGATTCCTCCCCAGAGAAAAATGACAGTACAAGCTCAGGGCCTTTTTGTGGGGCAGTAAATAGACTATTTCTTAAAGCTTTGAGAGGAGGGACCTGGGGAGGAAGAGCAGGGCTTTTGAAATGACAGAAGATAATTGGAATAGCTTCATAGAATCTTTGTATCTGGCTTTGAAAATAGATGCTCTGTCTTTTCGTTGGGATTTGTATTGCAACAGGAAATCATTACGCCGTGACAATATGATATTACTGACATCTTCTAAGGACACCTTCCTAAATGTTTTCAATTTTAACACAAGATTATGTGTTTCAGCTATGCCAAAATGGTATCATTCTGGCTTTATGTTTCCCTCTGTAAGACACAATTTCAACTGCTTACGGAAACTTTGTATGAATTACTTCTGAGATTTAAATGTTCCTTGAAGTAGAACTTAAAGATGTGGCTGAGATCAGCACTCAAGAATTATATGACCGATAAATATGTCATATCAAAGCAGAGTCTGTAAAGAAAATATGTATTTTATTAGACAAAATGAGATAGCTGTGTTTATTAACCTATATATTGCCAGGTGTCCCTATAATTTTGTTTAATAACAAAAGTTATTTTCCTTAAGCTGTTAGAACTATACTTTGTCTTTTATACAGCGTAACTCTTGCATAGTCCAGTTCCTGCATGGTGCTGTGGTACTCATTCTGCATATTTATTAAATAAGATTATTTTAATATTGATTGTGTTGTTACAGCTTCAGCTTTATGATGGTATAGCAAAATCATCTGTAAGCTAAAAAAAAAAAACAACAAAACTGTAATCTTTGTAATTAACCAAAATAGCTGAGAGACAGACATGGGGACTTTTTCTGTAGGAGCTCCTTGTACTGAGGCAGATTTTTAAATGCTGAATCTTTATGTATATGTCAAGGTTTTGTATTTCCTTTTGGTATAGGCTATATGTGTGGGCTCAGAAAATATGCAGATAATGTATCCTGCAATCTTTGACCAGCTCTTGGCCTTTGTAGAATTTTCCTGCAAGCCTCCACAGTATGGACAGCTGGAAACAAAGCACATTGCAAATGCAAAGTATAATCAGGTAATTTATGAGAAGTCTCACCTCTTTCATTTGGCTGGTGAACACAATTCAGTGTCAGATGAAGCTGCTTTAGCAAGATGCATTTATTCTATCTGTAAAAACTTTGCTGTGCATGTTGTGTAAAAGTTAATTTATTCGTGTTTTTTACATGCTTTTTTCTTCTTTTGCTGCCTTTGAATTCTGATTTTATATGTATGTATACTTTTTGTATTCCTCCATGTATGAAAATTCTTGTCTGGATACCAGGCATATTGAATGTGTCTGAATTTGTCCAGTGAATTAATCTAAAATAACTCTTCCTATATTTGACACTAAATTAAATAGGAAGACACGTTATTTTTGATCCTTCAAGCTGCAGATGTTTGAATTGCACGTGCTGTAGAGAAGTAGGACATGCTCAATAATTTTTTTTATCTGTGTACGCTGCTGTTCACTAAGCATGAGCATCTGATTCAGTGTAATCTAAGAGGTAACTGTTATGTATGTATTAATTTTTCTTATTCTATTTGTCCTGCAACACAATGGAATCACACTAGATACAACTATTTGCGCCGGTGAGTTAAATTTCCTTAAAGATTGTCCTAATGTAGTTGCCTTGCCTAGATTGCAACATTTCTCCTATTTAAATGTACTTTACTTCAGTGTGGAGTACATTTTCATAGTCAGGCCACGTTGTGTTTGCAGTTATGTTGCTTGGACCATATTCTTAGCAAACCTTGCATGCGTTAAACTGAGAGTTCAATGCAAAGCATACAATTTCTGTCCCTGAATTAATATTTTCTCATATATAGTCCAGTAATTTAGTATTTTTTTCCCCAGGCGGAATGGGTAGCGTTGAATTACGTGCCATTTGCAGAGAGATCATTGGAAGTGGTTGTGGACTTGTACCAAAAGACAGCTTGCCATAAAGCTGTTGTGAATGAGAAAGTTCTTCAGAATATTATTAAGGTAATGGTTTGTCTTGCTTATGCTCTGAATCAGTGGGCTTATTTAAAAACAAACAAAAAAAAAGTTTTGTTTTGAGATAGTGTTGATAACGACTTTCTGCTCATCTGTGAAGGTGAGCAGCAGATAAGTTCTTGTGATGCTGCAGACACTATTGGTCAGACCGTGTGCGTTGTGCTTTAGCTGATGATACAATAATGTCAGCATCAGTATTTCAGTGTTAAGACAAAAATCAAGGAATGTGTTAGGTCAACAAATAGTAATCTTTGAAAGTATTATGCACCTTAATCTGACCAGCAGGCCTCTTAGTAAATGTGATTGAAGGCTGAAGACAAAACTGGCACATGGATTTTTGTGGAGGTGTTCTCCAGCTATTACTTTTGATCTGCTTTTGATGGCTTTGTATGTCACTGATGTAGCTATAAAATGTTACAGGTGCACTGATGTGCCTTTAAGGTAAAAGTGCCAAACTCATAATTTTTTGACCTTGTTTTTAGTAAGTGAAGTTTGGCAAATAATGGCAGTAGTAGTAAATGTATTGGGCAAAATGGGACCTAGGCTTGTTTGTAATGACTTGGTTGCCTTCAGGTTGTTTCTGTATAGAAGTGTAGAAACATAAAGGTGTTTAAAATAGTTACATGGTATTGTTTTATATTTGTTGTGAACTAAATGTTTGTATTTCAGAACGAATACCATTGGCTTCC
Organism: Alectura lathami; assembly: GCA_013399715.1. NCBI lineage: Eukaryota > Metazoa > Chordata > Aves > Galliformes > Megapodiidae > Alectura > Alectura lathami. The sequence goes on from VXAV01007911.1 coordinate 25,977, forward strand.
ACTTCTGTTTTAATGTGATGTGAATGATAAAAACGCCACTTTTCTCAAAGGTTCACAGTTGTTAATAATGTGATCTACTGCAGTGCATGAAAACACTTCTGAAATGATTTTTCATGTTTCTGAAGCCCATGTTGATATTAGAATTAGATTTGACCCCTATGAGCAGAAGCATCAGAAGAAAATATTCTGTTTATCTTCAGGATTAGATCCAAGCTCTGATAACTGCCTCATTGCCAAAATTCGTTATAATTAACTCACTCTTGAGATTGAGTTCTCCTTTTTACTTTCCTGAAGTCAGAAACCTCACTGAAGGTATCAGGGGCATATACCTAACACCCAAATCTAGTTAATGTGTATTTGAAATGTAAATTAAGGAGTTAGATATCCAAGATAACTTGGTATCAGCTCCTACTTAATGTGTCGTTTGACTGACAATGCTAGGAGGAGTAAATGTAGTGCGCGTAGTGCCTAAGTGTAGTTTTAAACTTGTAGTTAATGAGTTTTATTTTTTAAAGATATTGAAGCTATCTTCCTATCCAAAATTTGCTGGGTTTTAATCTGCCATTGGAGTTATACAGCATCCTTTATCTTCATAATTTNTTGACCTTTTTGAGGTTGGCAATTTATAATTAAAGATTGATTTTGGAAGCACTTGGGAGAACTTTCTAGGGACAGAGCTAATCTCAAGAATGCACTCATTATAAAGAACAGCCAGGAATCTGTTAGATGTTAGGTAAGCCTGTTTGTCAGGGTTAGCAGAAATGGTAATATAGAAAGAGAATTAGTAGGTAGTTTCATAGTGAAATTGGTAACGGATCGGATCTGGCTTCTAACCTTGTACTTGTTAACAGACCCATGCTTTAGCCAGCTGGCATATGGTAAATCATCTTTAGAATTATGTTTTAAAAAGACCATCTCGTATGCCAGCAGCAAATGTAGGGATGTGTACTATCATCTATTTAAATGTCTGCTGAGATCTGCAGAAATCTCTCTTATTCTTAGATTTCTCTGAGGAACTATAAATTTTGTGTGAACTTTCATTTTGCAGACACTGAGAATACCTCTTAGTCTGAAATATTCCTGTCCTTCTGAAAGCACATGGAAGCTGGCTGTTTCCTCTCTCCTCAAAGTTCTTTCTATTGGACTACCAGTGGCAAGGCAGCATGCATCTTCTGGAAAATTTGACAGCATGTGGCCTGAGTTAGCCAATACATTTGAAGACTTTTTATTCACTAAAAGGTAAACACAATTTCCTTTTTTTTTTTTTTTTAACTGGAAAATATTTGTAAGCAATTTGTTCACTAAGGTAGTAAAAGAATGTGCCAGCAGAGTTCAGTAAAAACAGCCTTACCTTTGTGAAAAGGGTAGCAGGCAGACAGATGTATGTGTGTAATCTCTCAAGAGTGGAACACTGTTGGTGTGGGAAGATTGAGAAAGATCAGAAAGGGAAAATGGTAATGATCAGGGATTAGACAATCTGACCTATGAACTTATTCAACCAGAAGAAAATGTCATTAGGAAGTCTTCAGAATATGGTCAAAGATTGCTCCAGAGAAGAATTATTTTTGCCCCTTTAGAGTGGGTAAAAGTGCATTTCAGTATGGCAGAGATTATCTAGGTTAAACAGCAAGGAAACCTTTTACTGCATGGAAGGGTAGGTAGTGTAGAAGATTGTTTAGGAGGGGTAAGGAATTTTCATCTTCTGTGAATATCTGTGGATAAACACCTTTCAGCAGTACTTAAAGTATTGTGTCTCAGGTTAAAGAGCAATGAGGAATATGAAAAATTTAATTACCTGATTTTCTCTGTATGTTGGTTTCAGTCATAAATTCTTTTTTAACAGAAAACAGCAGTGTTCTTCTTTACCTAACACTAATATTCTGTGTATATTTGTGTGTGCATACTTTTCAAACACACAAGAATCAACAGCCAAACACAGCTGTATTTACTAGTGATGAATAAATAGCAGCTTGCCCAAAACAGACAAAAAACAGACCAATGAAACTTTATTTTAGAGGAATATCTGTTAGTGAGAATGTTTATAATGAGTGGTTTTTGAATTCCAGCAGTAGGGTTATAACATAATTGTGTGAAAATCCTTTCTTTTGTCTTTGCATTTACTTGAAAGAACTAATACTAGATAGGAGGGCCTGAAAACCAAGAAAGATCAAGACTGCGGAAAGGACACTTCAATCACTCTAAACGTTTGTTTTGTTGCTTTGCTGTTTCTTTAATTTAAAATAATCTTTGCAGTATCGTCTTTGGTTTTGTTTTCAGATGCAGTAGTAGTGCTGCTTCCAGCAGCAGCCAACACCCTATAATCAATATCATTGTTGGGTTTAGAAAAACAAATAGGTTTTTCAGGTTATGGTAGGAGAATGTGTATTTACTTACAAGTGACTTCAGGAATGCATACTACCATTTGCTTTAAATGAATTATTCCTAAATATCTGTGGAACAGATGAAATATATTCATTTTGCATGTTTTTAGCTGACCCAGACAGGCCATGCTCCAGTCTGTGCTATTAGCCAGTCATAAGTCCAGGGAACTAAGATTATCAGAGATATTCAGTGTACTTCAAGATAATCTGCTGTCATCTGCACTATGCTTTTTTGGCCAAACGTGTCATCTGTTTTTTCTTAACAACAAGGGATTTATACTTTTATTGAAAGTTGTTCTAACCATAGAAATTCCATCTTAACAAGTTGCTTCCTAAAAACAGTCCCTGTTGCTGTTAATTAATAGCTATTGCCAGTTGTCATGCATGGGAGAATATTCTCTGGAGGTAAAGGAAACATTACTTCTGTGAATATTTATGATGCCCAAAAAGTTGTCTGTCTTTACTGAAGAGTCTGTCTTTTTCTCTTAAGAGACCACAGTGTAGTCTATAATTTTATATACAAGGTACATATATAAAGGGAAATAAGGGATCAGCATTTTAAACAGAATTAAATATGTTCTCTGAGAACTTGCATGAAACTTCTCAGCTGTCTTACCTAGAAGCCTTAAGAGTCAAAAGAATTCAAAACATCAAAAGTAGGCTGGTGGTTCATGGAACCACACGGATACAGCAGGGTAGTTTCCTAGTTATCCAGTCTCCTGCTAAAGGCCAGTATCGTTGCTCCTTCCTGGGTTGTTACCAGTAGATGTTTTTTTTCTCTCGTTTTGGTTTTTGCTTATATAGTTATAAGTTGTGTGGTTATTGGAATGTCTGGGTTTGGTTGTGTCCCCCCTCCCTCTGTCCATCTTTTTCTAGTTTGTCTTCCCAGGTGCATGCTGCTCCTCCTTACAGTTAGAGCCCTGTCCCTTGGTAGCCTTTTACCCTCTGTTGCAAGATAGAAAACATTTCTGTTCCCTCCATCAGCCCGAGCAATGTGGTCCTAATACAAGTTAAAGCTAAGAAGGGAGCATATCTTGCTTAAGCCAGCAGTCAGCACAATTAGCAATAGCAGTCATTTCTCCTTTTCTTTACTCCGCTTCTCCTCCCCCCCGATGCTCCTGAAGTTTACCTCTCACTGTGATGCAAGGACATTCTAGGGGTAGCTGTGAAATTCCCCACATTGAGGTAATTCTCTTCTGATTTTCTTTGGTTAAGTCTTTCTGCACTTCTGTGCAAGATGCTGTGAAACAAGCCTGGGTAAATAGGACAGGTTATCCCAATCTTTTGGTTTAGAATTTTCTAAATTGTTGTATCTACCAGTGGGCTGTAACTGCAGTATAGTCAGTGTCTTACATTTGTAGTTGTTCCATAAGGAAATTGAATTCAGAATTTTCAAATTTACCTTGTATTCTCTGATTTTTTTTTTTCCTTTGTTAATCATAGTTGTGTCTTATTCCGGAGTAGTTTAGGAGAATCTGCGTGTTGTCTTGAAAGTAACAGCTAAGATTTATTTGTTGAGTTGAGGTACGTCAGCCTTCAGGTTAGAGGAAAAGGCAATGGAAATGTACTTGCTAAAAACTGTCCACATTGGTCCTTCATTTTAGATCACGCAGGTGATATAAAGGCCGTTTTTCAGTGTGTTCACTGATTTATTTGTAGTCACAATGAGTTGTTGTCATTTTTGAAACTTCTGGTAGTACCTGGATTTTTGTCTGCATCACCAAAAATGAATTAACTGAGCCACAGCTGAGACTATGAGCACACCCTGCCCTCAGTTAGGTTAGTGACTTGTACATTTGGCTTAATTTGGTGACCCTGCTGACCATAGCTGTGGTTTACTGTGACTGTGAGTCAGTTGTTCCTGGTGGCTTTCCAACGTGCAAATATGTTGCAGGAGAAAGGTTTTAAGTCCAGTGCAGAACTGTGAAATTCTGTCTGCTTTGCTGAAGACGTGCACAGATAGAAAAGATTCTGAAGCTCCAAGCCTTTGGAAGGTGCAGTTCAGAGACACCCAGGCGGCCATCAGCCAGACAATGCATCATGGCATAATCTGGATTTTTACAGTCCTCCAACATGTCTGCTTTCTCCTGTCACCCTTTTAATAATGGCCCAAATACAGTTACAACTGAAAATTAACTTTCTTATGTCACCATTTTATAATTTTTACTAGGCTCTCTGCTTCAAGGAAGCTGGAACTATTTGTCACAAACAAACTTTTCTTCCTTCACTCCTGTGCGCCCTTCCACACTCTGCCCTTTCCACTTTTCAGTGGAACACTATTCAGTGTTCTATGTGTTCCATGCTGTTTTCTGTCCAGGCTTCACCCAGAACTGGTGAACATCTTCCTTCTGTATGTGCCCTTCATGTCCCTGTTCTTCCGAGCTCACAGCACTTCTGAAGTGGTTCTAAATATGAAATGTCTGCATCTCTGTAAACCTTGGAAATCTCTTTCTGCAGTCAATCCTATTAGCAATGCTGTGTAACAGATCTCGCTGATTTTTTTCCCTTTAGCTTTGTTCATTTAAAATACCCCTATTTATAATATAATGCCTATTATCTCATTTTTGTATGCACTTCCCCCAGAGTCTCTACCTGGCTGAGGAACCCAAAATTTTCCTAGAGTACAGAGTTGTTTCTATTTCACTGATGTTCACTGAAATTTTTAACAAACATTTAAAACATTATTCTAATTGACTCATAACTCTTCTAATCATTGTAGTCCTAGAAATCACTACTGTAGATCTCCTGATATTGCTTCTACCAGTGAAACTGAGTTGGTGTTGGCAAGAGTCACTGCAGAAATAACCCTTAAAAATCTCTGAACCTCTGTGTTTAAAACAGTGAGCCTCTCTGCATGGTTTTTTGGACAGGAACACATTTTCAAGCCAGCTGTGGGGCTGGATGAGAGGAGATGCACATTGATGCTTGAAATGTACAAAGACAGCAGAAATGGTCTTTGCAGCTTTGTACATAAGGAAATTTCAAACATAGCCAAAGGAGCCCAGGTAAATGGAAAAGGAAAATGTTACTGCCATAGAGAATTCACAGCTTCCAAGCAACAAGCTTCGGCTTTGTTGTTGTTGTTTTAGCATTTTTGTTGTTGTTATTCTTCTTGTTTTCTGTTTTTTTTTTTAAGCAAGCTACAGCTGAGGAAGCTCAATAATCTTGATTTTTATTATAAATCAAAATGACATTTAAAAATTAATACATTTCATGTAACTTAATTTACACAAAATTGTCTTCTAGTAAGAGGCTGGTCTGTTTATTATTTCATATCATACTTCTTTCCCAGAGGCTTTCACGGAAGCATGTCAAGCCATTATATAAAATAAAATTCAACAAACGTCCATATATATAATTTACTAGAGCAGAAGTCTGGGATTACATGAGGGAATTAAATCAATACTTTCCAAAAGATGCTTCAGAGCAGAGTGCTGCTGTGCACAGCAGGACTCTCCGTGGCTGTTAGCTCTTTGCTGTTAGGTTTTAAAGACCTCCCTGTGCACTGGGCAGCAGCTGGGGGCACTGCACCTGAGAAGCCCTGCACAGAGCCGCAGTGTGCGCTGCGCTGCCTTGTGACCCTTCCCGTCGAGTTTGGCTGTACTGTGTCAGACAACCAAAGCTTTTGCTCCTAAGTAGATGTTCCATATATAGACACCTTACAGAAATCTATTTACTTGGGAGTAATTTGCTGCATGAGCACCAGTGTAGCATGATCTGTGGCATATCTGGTAGGTCAGATATGGATGGCTGGGCAGGAAGGTCATAAAGCCTCTGCAAAGTAAACCTCAGCTCAGGAGTCAGTCATTCGGAAATGAGGGATTGTCAGAATGGAAACTTTCCATGTGATTCAACATGACCTGCATATGTGTGCATCACAACAGTTTATATTACTATTGAAAGGGTTTGCATAGTTAATTTCTCTGTGTTACAGAAGGTGCGGACTGAACAGCTACTTAATACTTTATTCTTTGCTTTCGACACGCAGCTCCAAGCTTGATGGTATCCTAACACGCAAACCAATAACAAATGCAATATAATCCCTTTGGGGCAGGGAGGCATCTTTGCTGTCATACAGGAACATTAGTACGTACTGTCATAACGGTCAAAACTGAACGTGCAATTTTGACTCCAGGTGTCTCATGCTAAGTACCCAGAAGTTGGAAAAAAAAAACAAACACTACCTTGCAAAAAATCTCTCATTTGACTTGGTCAGTATCATATACAAACACTAGAAGGAAAAAAGCTGTTAGCCAAACTAGCCAGATTCGAATGAGATTTAGAAGGCTCCAGCCTTTCCTGGAAATGAAAATGGGCTGGACAGGACAGGCCCAGATGCATTCCCCTATGTGGAAAAGGCTGGCACAGGTCCGTGGTTGTATATTTGGCAGCTGCCCGTCCCGTGAGCACACACCTGCCTCAGAACTACCCCGCTGCATGTGTCTGCAGTTTCCTGGGGAGGGATGTGGGGGTGGAGGAAAAACTGGGGGTTTGAGGAGGGGGTTTGGAAAGGAGCCAACGGATGCAGGTCTGCTTGCTGCTGCCATACTTCACCGATTCCTCGCCGTACAGAACAGCTTGGCTCTTTGTTCAGCCCACAGCTCTATTTTCCTCGCATCTGCCTATGCTGCAGTAAATCAGGCAGGGGCTGTGGCAGATTGGCCGTATCATTTTCCTGCCTTTTCAGTAGCGACCATCCTGTGCACTTCTCTAGAGAAAATAAAGCATCATCTAATTTAAGATGCATTGTAACATGCAGACATAGGCCATCTTAATTCCAATGTTTCTAGCCATTCCTTTTAAGTGGTCAAATTTCCAAGGTGTTCCTCAGCTTGAAGATTTAAAAATGCTATTTAAAAAGACAAAAAGTAAAATTATGGGAAAAGGAGAATTTAATATACGGAACTTTACATAGTTAGCAGAGCTCCTTAGCTCTGACTATTGTTGTTAATGCAGTGATTTATTGCATTAGCTGTAATAACATTACCTACTATGCAAGTCAGACACTATAAAGACACTGACAATTCAGTGACTTTTGCAGTTGTCTGAAATTTCAAAGGGACGTAGGCATGAGGATTTTGATATCTGTTCTATGTCAGAAAAACAAGAACAATGTAACTAGGTAAGAACAGGCAAATATCTGGACTTTATACTGTTTCTGATGGATTAATGGGATATCTAACAAAGAGCGTAAGGTGGCCACGTAATGATGTTTTCATGGCATGCTCCTTCAGCCTCACAGCTTATGTAGCTTGGAAAGTTTCTGTACCACAGGTAGACCCATAATGGATTTTTCTTTTATCAGTTTGGCTAACTAATTTGAATCTGTGTCCATTTTGGCAGGTAGATCCCATGATACAGGATTATAGGCAACATATTTCAAAGGTTGTCTCTCTATCTTTGATTTTTACTTTTTAATATTTTTTTCTCTGAACCTGCTGCTTGATTGACTTCAAAGCCTTTCTTGTAAGCAGACGTGTACATAAAGTACTTAACTTCCGTTAGTAAAAACAGAAGGTGCAGTAAGAGCAGATCTGTAAAGCACAAAACTTCAGAGGAGGGCCACAAAAATGATCCAAGGGATGGAACACCTCCCCTGTGAGGACAGGCTGAGAGAGCTGGGGCTTTCAGCCTGGAGAAGAGAAAGCTACAAGGAGACCTGAGAGCAGCCTTTCAATATCTTAAGGGAGGCTCAAGAAAGAAGATGAGACTCTTTAGCAGGGTCTGTTGTGATAGGACTGGGGTAGATGATTTCAAACTAAAAGAGGGGAGATTTAGACTAGTTATAAGGAAAAAGGTTTTTGCAATAAGGGTGGTGAAGCACTGGCACAGGTTGCCCAGAGAGGTGGTGGATGCCTCATCTCTGGAGACATTAGAGGTCAGGCTGGCCAGGGCTCTGAGCAACCTGATCCAGCTGTAGGTGTCCCTGTGCACTGCAGGGGAGTTGGACTAGATGGCCTGTACAGGTCCCTTCCAATTCAGATGATTCTGTGATTCTCACTCCCTCTGAGTGCTCACTTCAGGTGTTTTAATTAAGAGTAGCTCTAGTCTTTTGGTTTAGTTTCATCAAAAAAGAGTGCACAGTTCAGTGCACTCTGAGACCAGAATCAAACCAAAGTTTGTAAGCAGGGTAAGCAGTCTAAAAGATTAAGTTGGAAAGCCCATGTGTGATCCAAACTACAGGACTGATGAGGGCACATCAGCAGAACTAGTTGGTTGCTCAGTTGGAAGCTCTTACTCCTTCTGTCCTACTGAGGAACTAGGCCCAGTAACTCAGCAGCACCATAATCCAGCACAGGAAAGGGAATCTGAATCCACTGAACAGGTACTGAAATGAGATAGAACTTCACCAGAGGAAACTTTGTGACTAATGACTGACATAAAATTTCCAGTCAAATGATACGAGATTTCCAAAGTTGCAAGCAGGTAAGATAGGATCTTATAAAGCATGGGGTGGTGTTCATGGTTGAATCACTTCTGGGCACTTTATCTGTAAAGAGATTTTTGTATACAGTGGAAGCATTGCAGAGAGTTCTGAAATTCTTAAATTATTGTTTGTAAAATGGGTGTATCTCTTTGAAGAACTCATTAAGAATGAGAATAAGTACCAGTTATCAAGAGGGAAAGTAATGTCCCATTAATGAGAAGTGTTTCATTAACACAGAAGAAAATATAAAATTAGGGTTTTTTTTTGTGAATAACTGCTGAAAATTTTAAATTTATCATAATCCTGCGTAGTGAGAGAAAAAGTAAAAAAAGTAATGCAACTGCGATGCCTAAATGGTACCCTCACAGTTGCATCTGAACAACTATTGCGACTTCTGCATGATATAAGACAGATTATTTTGGCATACGTATGAAAAATGGTGTTGCAAGTCCTAAATCTGGTCCATCAACTCTAACTCTTCATTTTAGTGTTTCACTACCGTTTTCCTTTGAACCTTTTTTATCATCGTTATTCACAAGATTTTATTTGAAAATGTTAATCCTTATTGTAGAACGGTACCAACTTGGTGCGTGTCATAACTTTAAATGTAATGCACTTTCCCTTACTTAGCTCTGTACACATTTAGTGAATGTAAAAGTATAATGTAGTGTATTTATTTCTAGTGCACCTCCTGATAATCTCTCAATCCAAGAATTTCAGAAGAATGAAAGTATTGATGTTGAGGTAAGGAGACTACAGTAAATGTATTCCACTGTCAAACATACAAGATGGTGACATTCACAGGTTGCATTTAGTTCTGAAATGGTTTTTGGGAAAGTTACCCATTCATTATTCTTGTGAGATGTTTTTTTCCCTTTTGTAAATGAGACAAATTCAGAGGCTCAGAATTTGGCTGCTTCAGGGTTTTGCAGAGGGTGGGAAGCTGCATGCCAAACCTTCTTGTCCACTTGCGTTCAGACCAGCATCGAGTAGAAAAAACAGAATGTCTTTCTGCTTCCGGCCCATTATCTGATCCTTACTTACTGTGACATTGCCAGGCGATTACACAGGTAACCGTAAACCAAAGGAAGCTGATGACTGAACCTAAAGCGAATGCTTCGTTGAAGGGTGGCATGCCTTGTTGCCATCTAGAAGTATTCTCAATACTAAAAAAGCTTGTGCATAAATGGAGAAGCGATGGTTTGTGCAGTATGGAGACCACTGCAATTGTAAGGGAAATCGTGCTTGGCTGGATAATGCCAACAGAAATTAAGAGATGATGATACCTGGAATGACAGGGGACAGGTCCCCAGGACAGAGATGTGGCAGACCAGGGATTAGGTGTACAGGGGAAAGGGAGCTGCAGAGAAGGCTTGGCACCGTGTGTGCGTTTGGCCTCCTGACAACTCTCCAGAGTGGCAGNATACACTAATTTACAGAGATCTAAACCCACATTGTTTCTCAGGGCGTGTGCCGAGACCAAGAATAGACAGCATTTCAGTTTGTGTGTTGCCTTAAGCTTTAAATAGTTGACTCACATGTTGTGGTTTGCTGATGTTGCACTGTAAGCATGTGCTATATGTGTTAATGTCACAGTGAGAATATTAAATTGGGTGGAGGGAGAGGGAGATTCCTATTGCCAGATTTTCTCTTTTCAAAATTGTAAAATTGAAGAATATCCTTCAACTGTCAGTGGAAATCTGAGTGATAACTGCTTCAGGAACTCAAACATAGGAGAAGAAGATTATTAGTTTGGGTTTAATTTCTTACACAGAAGTCCACAACTTCTAGATGTATTTCCAAATTCTAAAAGCTAGCATCAGAAGATTTTATGAAGTTTCATTAGGCATGTCTCTTTTGTTTAATGTTTCTATTGTCTTCTACTAGAACTGCACATTCAATGTTCAGAAAACCAATATAAATGTATTTAATTTGTTTTAGGTGGTGCAGCTTATTAGCACAGAGATACTGCCATATGCTAATTTTATTCCTAAGGAATTTGTTGGTCAGATGATGACTATGCTCAATAAAGGCTCAATACACTCTCAGTCATCCTCATTTACAGGTATGGTGGCTGAATGACAAAAGATACAGAAAATGATGTTTAAATCTCCTATGGCAAAAATGTTGACAGCACTTGCTCTAATAAAGACTTGAAATTCCATGACATATATTCATTTTCCAAGGTTCAGTGTGCAGCTTGTTTCTATAAACTCTATTTTCTCATGGAAGTTGCAGGGCATTCCTTGCAAATTTATTATTATTATTTCCTTATTTTTTGGTCAATATCATGTATAAGATTGTGTTTCTTTGTAATCTTTTCTGATCTTTCTGCACAGTTTATTTTCCATTATGCCATTTGCAATAGTTGACAGTAATGTCAGAGAATTGTAAAACAGACACGATATCCAGTACGTAAAAATTAAATGACCTTAGCATAACTATATGGTGAACTATATGGTGAACCAGGTATCTTATTTGCCTTAACAAAAAAAAAAAAAAAAAAGTATATTTTTTGAAAGCTGGAAAAAAATGGCATAAACCATTAGAGAGCAAACATTTGGATTGTATAGTACCAAATATTGGTACTGGTGATGTAGGACTGGGGTTGCTGTTGTCACTTTCTTGTTTTGTTTTTGTTTTCTCATTTAATTGAATGTATTTTGTTGTTAAAGCAATGTTAAGTAGGTGACATGTTACTGAATGTGCTGAATATTCTTTTATTTTTGAACTGTTGTGAATATGGCACAGTCACCTTTCTAGGCTATGTTCCTAATATTTGTCCAAATCTCTATTAATCATTTTTTAGTACTACAGGGGTGATCACCTTTTTGCGTAATACAATTGACTGATTGAAAAGCAACATTTAGTGTATTGGCATGCACACTGCTCAATTAAACATGATGTTTTACTTTGGCAGAAGCAGAAATAGATATTCGAATGAGAGAGGAGTTCTCTAAGGTGTGTTTTGAAACACTGCTCCAGTTTTCCTTCAGTAATAAAGTCACAACTCCTCAGGAAGGCTACATCTCTAGAATGGCACTTTCTGTGCTCTTGAAAAGGTCACAGGACGTATTACATCGCTACATAGAAGATGAGAGATTGAGTGGCAAATGTCCTCTTCCACGGTATGTACAGTGTCCTTAGGAAATAAGGGTATTACTGACACTTCATGAGAAGGAGGGAGGTTGTTAGGGGGGTGTGTAATTTAAAGCCTGAGAAATGTGTGAGAAACGTTTCAAAGACAAAAGTTGATAACAATTTTCTGTTGACCAGCAAAAACTTCACAAACTAACGATCATCCTCAGTGCTGTTACATTGAAAATAGGAGCCAGACTGAGAAATAAGTATTTTCAGTTATTGAAACAATGTTTCTGATATCTCTAACATAATATGTCCAAAATTTAATTTCCTTTTATTCCTAGCAGAGCTAGTTTCTAAATTGAGAGGTGGTGAGTCTCCTTGAAAATAAGACAAAATAACTAAATAGCAATATTGTGAATCATTACTCAAGTAATTTCTTGAAACAGAAAATTGCCCTAAGAACCAGGAAATCCTTCCAAATGGGAACTTGTTTAATTTTCAGTTAACTTCGGCTGAAGTGTTTTTGGAGCTTTTGACTGTGACTGATTCTTTCAGTGCTACAGTTAATCATGTACATGAATATTTTCAGATTGAGACACGTAATCTGTCACTGTCTCTAATATCAAATTTTCAGCTAGCCATCCTAACTGGGAATAGCTATGAAGGTAGGAAAGTTAAAGACAAATAATAACCTTGGTCTCTTAATATCCCTTTTTTGGTAGACAGCTGTTCCATTACATTTTTCTTAATGTTATGTAAGTTTCATAGAAAATTGATATTCTTGAGACAAAAATGAGCAGTTGACTGTTTGCTTTTCTTCCCTTTGTAGGCAACAAGTAACAGAAATCATATTTGTTTTAAAAGCTGTCAGCACTCTCATAGATTCGCTTAAAAAAACGCAGCCTGAAAATGGTAAGTTATTGTTAAATAACCTCGTTCTAAACAAGATAAAATTATATCTGCCACAAATATGTGTTTATTCTTTCCTGTAGTGCTTTTCACACAAATTGGAAAGTATAATCCCTATCCCATGTATATGTAGGTGGCAGGTAGACAAAAACATTTTCCAGTATATGTAACGGTATAAAGTTCTAAGATGTGGTTAATAAATGGAAAACTTCAATTTCTGACGTCTTTTGTTGGGTAGAGCTTGGTGCCATTTAAAAACAAACAAAACTTCCATAAAATGTTAACAGAATTCTTAGATGAAATACTATGTATGGTTGTTAGTTTTACGACGTCTTTTTTGTTTTCATGATACCTTTTTGGGCTGCCAGGGTAGGCGCACTCCCCATTACAAGGGATGTGCAAACCAAGGGCATGGGCAGGCTGTTAACCACTTACACGTGGAGGATTGCTCTCCCTCCCTTTCTGTAGTACCTCCTGCCCCCGCAATGAGAAACGTTTCTTCACTCCTTGATGCTAAGTGACAATGTAAATGTTTGGCCGATGTATTTGAGGACTGACGGACGTGGAAGGCCTCAGCTTCATTTCTGTGAATGTCTTGTTCCTCCTGTAAGCTGCGCCTGCTGTCTGAGTAGGGGGGTCCCACCAGAAAACTTAGGAGATGCTAAATTAACTTCAAAAGTAGTATCTTCACTTTGTCAGATGTTCTTCATCCAGGAAAGCACAGTGAATGGATGACATGAACAAACACAAGTGCGCAGTGCCGTTTGGTGGATACCCCACCTGGCTGCTTCAAAGGCGGGCGGATCTGCTGGAAATCCTACGCCATACCTGAGGGCCCTGTAGGGCCCTGATGTCTTGGTGTCTGTACAGCACTAGGTACCTGTGTTTAGGAATCCGAATGTGTCCTGAGCTTACTTATATATGCATTTCTAAAAATGTTGTAAGACGTTTGGGTGGTGTTAAGTGATCTAATCTCTCCTTCTCTTCATTGCAGTTGATGCTAACACATGGGCACAAGTTATTGCCTTGTACCCGACTTTAGTAGAATGTATCACCTGCTCCTCCTCGGAAGTGTGCTCTGCTCTGAAAGAGGCACTAGTTCCCTTTAAGGACTTCATGCATCCACCAGCATCCAAGGTACAGAACGGAGAGTCCTGACCCGATAAAACACGTTTTTATTATTTTTGGAGGAAAAAAAGTATCCAAAAATGTTTGTTCCCAGGTGAAATTTCTCTGAGGAAATCTCTTGTGGCTAGTACTTGGCAACCAATGCTGACTGCCTTTTAACTGTACTAACAAGAGCTCAGTAATTCGTGAATACAAGCTATATCTCAAAGGTTCCAGAGTGAGTAGCAGTGCAAACCTTTAATAATTTTAACCGAGTAGTTGGAATCATTTATCATCTAATGTACTTGCTACAGTATCTTGAAGTGGTGATTGAAAAGTGGGCTTATGTACAGCTTGTTGTGTATGTGTTAATGATGTAATTAAAAATATTTCAATTCAGTCAGATTTATTAGGCTGGTGTTTTGCACCCTTTTTTTGAAGTACGAATTGTACTAAAATTTTATGCAAGATGGTACTGTAACATTCCATATATCTGTAACCAGCCTTTGTAAACAAAGGGAACTGAAATACTTGTGTGTATAATAAATGGTACAGTTCTGTATAAAATAGTTGCATTTATTATTTAAATTCTTTTTAAAATATTGATGATGTTAAATGCTTGAAAATGTATTTATTATGAGTTGTATGCTTGCATTTTTACTTACAGTTTGCCTTCTCAATTGCCAGATATGCTTATTCATATCTGATCATGTTGTTAGTTTTTGCTTAATTGAATGTATCTTCTCTGTGGCCATTGGACATCTAAACGAAGAGGTCATAAGACGAAGGATTGCAGCAAGCAGGCAAGTAGCCTGCTGATCTCAGACTTCAAAGTAGTTGACCTGAAATGGGTTTGAATATGCAGAAATCCACTGTAGCACTTCAACACTACCATACCTCACTTCATAATGTATTTGTTTCAAGATGTTTGTTATACCTAACTCTATCCACTTTTGTAGCTGCAGCCTTGCTTTAAAACAGATACATACCTGAGGGGGGTTAGCCCTTTTTGACCATACTTGCAGGTATCACAGTCTATGAATCATGACCCAAGAAAGGTGATTTCAAACATCTGACATACTTGGCTGTAACATTTTGTTCAGTAATTTTAAGTGCTTTGTTTTGTAATGTCTTTTAAACTCAAATTGTTCTAACCTTTTAATTATAAACTGTCTGATATAAAACCATGAGAAGTGTATTTTTGATGACAGCTACTCATGTAGAAGTGCGTAACATTTTCATTAAGTAAATGTGAATTTTCTTTCACCTTCACACAATACATAATTGAAGCAAAATACTTTTAATAGTATTGTTTTTAAAGTTTGTGACATAGCATTTAAACTCTTACTTAAGGAAATACTATTTCAGTGTTTCACCTGCATTTATATATTTTAACCTATGATATGAAAGCACAAAGGCCAACTGTTCAAAACAAAACAACAAAAAAACAGGTGCCTTTCTACAGATTTTCAAGCTTACCTTTAAGTTTTCATTCCTTGAAGTTTTTTGTAGATATTAAAAGTGATGATCACGCATAAGAATTGATATGATATCTGCTCACTTTGCTGACTAAAGGGTCATTCGCTGGTACCTGTGATAGATGAAGCTGTAGGAGCTTCAGGTGAAGGTGTGAGGCACAGGTTGGGGTTAGAAGTGCCCTCTGTGAATAATGTTATGCAAGCACATCTGTGAACAGCTTGCTCCCATAGGACCCCAGGTTAAGACCCTTTCAAAAAGGATCTTTGAAGAGTGAGGCTTCAAGACCTTGCATGTATCTCTTTGACCAAAGTTGTGTGGCACTTAATCTTCAAGCGTGGATAGTTTTGAAAGAACACGTGTTTTATATTAAGGAAACAAACACTTTCTTTTCTATTAATAGATTTTTTGTCAAAATAGCCTAGCCTGTTTGGAGAAGTAGTTCCAGTCTGCTGCAGACCTGAGTCCCAGGTACAAATAACAAGATTATCCATACTCTGAAGGTAGTATGGATACTCTGAAAGCAACTGCTGTACTCCTTAGGAAAGATTAGACAAGGCCT
The DNA here is from genome assembly GCA_013399715.1 of Alectura lathami. NCBI lineage: Eukaryota > Metazoa > Chordata > Aves > Galliformes > Megapodiidae > Alectura > Alectura lathami. Next base: position 41,923 of record VXAV01007911.1, read on the forward strand.
ATCAGGTCCTTAGAAAAAGCAAGGAGCTGGGCAGAGAAATGGTATTAATTAGGTTTAAAATCTGCTATCTTAACCAGAAATTCTGGAAAGAGTCATGCAGACCAGACTGTTGGATGAGTTTGTTTATAATTGCTTTCTAATTGCTTTTTTGAATGATAACACAGATGCATCCTGCCTAATGAAACAAATCTTCAGCTTTATTTTAAAAAGAGGGTGTGTGGGTGTGTCTTACCACCCATGGATATTCATCACCTAAAGGCTTTGAAATAAACTACCAATGAGCTAACTTTCCTTCCTTTCCTCTTAATTATCATACGAATAATACCTGTGCTATTTGAGGCATGTTTTGGATACGCAAGTCGAGGTTGACCATATGCAGAATGCTTTCTTGTATTTTGTATAAATATTTTGAGAAAACAAAGGTACTTCATTTAGAAAAGAGGTTTTTTCATTGACTGATTTTGTCTGTGAATAAAAATTATTCTGTTTTCTGTGCCTTTTACAGCACTAAAGTTTTTCCTCCAACTTGAAGTATCAGTTTCTTTTTTCTATTTGTACTTTTTACTAAATATTTTTAGGGCTTCTTTGATGCAAACAGCATTTTTGAATATTTAAAATTTCACATTCTTACATTTGTTCCTAGCAAGACAAATCTTGTTCCTAAACCAATTTAATTTAATGTTACCCATCGAGTAAGCTCATGTCCACGTTGTCCTTTTCAAGTCTATAGGGCTGCCTAGGCATGTGAAATAAAACAAATGGGCATTTTCAGGATTGGGGTCTGCACTGTGTCACTGAAACCAGCTAGAAAAGGGGTTCAGCTGAGTGTATAGAAATACGACAGCTGGAAGTTAAAAGATAAACATTAATTGCTGAATGTAACCACATTCGTCACTTTTTTTTTTCTTCTCTTCCTAACCTTAAAAAGAAATTTGGATTGGGAACGCAAAGAGAAGATGTGACAGTCTTCCACATTATTACAAGGTTCATACCAAGATTGTGGATTACCTGGGAAAACTTGTATGTCTCAGTGCCATGACCGTTGTTGTCTGAATGAACACAAAGATTTAACGTTCCATAGTAGCTCTAAGAAGAAGGAACATGTGGCTCAAGCTGGGAATTTCTTATGAAAAAAAAATATTCTTAGAAATCATACAGAGTGATTTGCTAATCATCAGACATGTTTATCTATCAGGGCATCTGCTTTGTTCCCTTGTACATGTGCTTGCATCCCTGCCTGTTTTATCAGCAAATTGGGAAGTGTTTACAGAATCCCAGCATGGCTGAGGCTGGCAGGGCCCTCTGGGTCCATCAGGCCCAAGCCTTGCGCCAGCAGGGACACCCAGAGCAGGGTGCCAGGCCCATGTCCAGGCGGCTCCAAGGAGGAGACTCCACAACCTCTCTGGACAACCAAGTTCTCAGTCACCTGCAGAGGAAAGAAATGCTTCCTGATGCTCAGGTGGTGCTTCCTATACTCCAGGTTATGTCCTGGCACCACTGAAAAGAGCCTGTACAAGTACAGCATTTAATTTCCATCAGCAAAATATTAATTGACAGAATATTTATATCCCCAAATGAAAGCAAAATATTACAAACTAGTTAGTCAAACTTCTGCACAGGTTGAAAGATTTCCTCTTAAAACACAGGCTGAAGATAACTTCCAGTTACATTTTGTGCTTAAAAATGTGATAAATTAATGTATTTTACAGTGTCTTCAGATGCAGTGAGTTTAATTCGTATTTCATTGTATTCAGTGGAGGTTCGACTTCATGAAGGGAGAAAAAAAAAATGATCAGCACTGTCTCAAAAGACCCCAGTCTACCATGTCTACTTCTTTGGAATTTCTTTAGCCTCAGGCTCCAGTAACTTGGAGTACATTGAGAATTCCTGGAAGTTAATTTCAGATTACATGATGACAACACTAGGGTGATGGGTGTTTATTGCAGAATGATCAGGTATACCAGTGTTCTTTCTTTCCCCCTGGGTTTTCTGCCCCTGTTTTTCTGACAGTACTTTCTCCTTCAGTGTAAGTTTTGGGAGCAGGGATGCCTGTTTGTCTACACAGTGTTTTCCATCAGGGCAAGTGCAGATCCAATAAAAAATGACTGTAATAGTTCACATGGAACATAGGTTTCATTTGGGGAGTAAGTAATCGTTAGGTTTCCTTGTGAAGAAATACAGTAGAGTTCTGTTTGTTTCAGAGCCTTCAGAGGTTTTACTCAGTGCAAAGACAGAAAGAATGATGTAGGCAGGATGTGCAAAAAAAACCTTCAGATTTTGAATTACACAGAATTGCATGAATTACAGGTATGCTTGAAAACAGGATTATAACTCAACATCTCAGCTGGGGAAATTGTCTCTCAAACAGCAGGATGCAATTCATCGAGATTACTCTAAGACTGCACTCAAGCGGCAGTGAGTTTTTTCTGTTTAATTTTGCCCCCTTCATTGAACTAGGAGACTGGTATTTTCCCATGTTTTGATGGTTTTCCTTAGGAAGTTGCTCCAGTGTAAAAATGTCTCTGTGCACACAGCTGTCATGAACACCATCAAAACTAGTTCTGAAAACACGTTTTGCAGCAGTGTCTGTTAATTGAAGTATAAATCAAGTCTAAGAATCTTTTTAAACAATTAAAAAATAACACCTTATATCAGCTTTCTCAGATGATACATTTCTGTACATAATCCGTAAATTAATCTTAAAATGTTTAATCTACACAATGCCAGTGTGATCATTTTCAAAGCATCTATTGAAAACTTCATTAGGAAAATTCACAAATACTTCAACTTTGTGTGTTAAGTCTCAAAGAATTAAGATGTATTAAAGATAGGATAGAATTCTTGAAATAAAAATGGTAATGAGTGCTGCTACCAACAGAGGTATTTTTTGTTGCATCACAGGATGCACCACAGAGGAGAACTGCAGTGCGTGAGCTACCATTCATTTTACCTTTTGCATTCTGGTCCAGAATGTAACAGTCCTTGTGTGTCCTATCAGTTAGATAGTATCATGCTAAAAACTGATCTGTCTATTTCTGAGTTTATTGAAATGTGTGTGTCAATTATGAAACAGATTCAAAAAAAGGATACGATACCCGCATGTTTTCACCTTATCCGAGTGCATTTACTGTGCCAACTGCAGCCAAGAGATGGGTGTTCATTGCTCAGATTTCCTTTATTATCTGTGTTTAGATAAATTCTCAGATAAAATCATTTTTAAATCAGTACGGTACGCTTTTCTCTTCATGTTAACATGTTTATTCCCACCAGTGGTCCAGATGCCTCCCTTGTGAACTCCTTCAGGAATCTCATTTGGCAACACAAGAATCCTCTCTTCACCAGGAGCGCACTCCCAACAGAAAGGATGTGTTGAATACAGCTACCGTCTCATTTTTTGATCAAAAATACAGCAAAGCTGAAACATACTTGAGCCTGTCAGTTTAATATTGCTGAGAAGGGATGTTGCTTTGGTTTTTGTTTTGGTTTTAGTTTTTTAGGAAGGCTTGCCCAGAGATAAGTAAAAAAAAAAAAAAATCCCTTGTAAGTCAGATGCCTGTTTGGCATGCTCGCTGTGCAATTTGTGAAGACCCTGGTCTTCAGGCTGGAAAGGCAGTTACTGCTCTCTGTGCAGAGTATCTGCCTTCCACTTGGCACAAGCTCCACGCCTTGGCCGTGACCAGTAATATTTCCAAAGCTGACAGCTTCAGTGCTGCACAGGCTGGTGAGGGTGACAGACTTGGGAAGCCTGACGTTGCCTTGTCTGTTGTTTTTAACGTAAACTATTTCTTTCTTGGAGCTATTAAAGTTGTCAAGGAATTGCTTACATTTCTGGCTTCCTTGCAGGAGGACTCACTTATTTCCCCCATCACGCCACACACTAATGCCTGGACGTATCGGGGAAGGGACTGAGAGGCCCCACAAAAAAATGGCAGTGAAAGCTGGATTGCCACCAACAAAGACCTTTAGAAAGCACAGACAGAAGTCTGGTTTTGATCAGCCTCTTTCATGAGGAAGCAGGGAAGGGGCAGGAGCTTTACGGCACATAGGGCTGCTCTCATGTACGTGCACAGAGAGCTGGTTTCTGGAGTGCATCAGAACTCTTCTCTGCAGATGCACTTCGGAACATCCATGCCTCTGGGTCTGGCGCTGTTAGCATGGTGTGGCACTGCCCTACTGCCAAAATAAGCTCTCGAGTCTGCACACTGTGCTGCCCTAGGACAAATGAGGAAAGACAAATGCTTTTTTTTTTTTTTTTTTTTTTTTTTTAAAAANTGTAAAAGACTGATGTAAATATTTTGTCACAAAATATGAAACCAGTCACCTGTGTTGAAGCTGTATGCACTATAATCTTTGAAATTTTTAAGCAGTTATGTGTTGCTACAGCCTTAAAGAGAATGCAGTGAACTGATGGAGTAGTGTGCAACCCTGCCTCGTGAGAGCCTAAGAAGCAAGTTTTTGAAGAGCTAAACCATGCTCTGGTGGCAGTAGCTTCTTCTTGCAGCTCAATTTCACTTTATCCAGCTCAAGCCAAACGATCAGTTCAAAGTGGGAGACAGATTAAGAGCTGAAAAAGAAGAAAGCTTGCTTTTTCATCTTCCATGCATAGGACAGATCTGTGAAGGTAAAATGTTCTGTGTCTAAAAGCTGAAGGCAGTGCTAGCTAAAAACAGTTCTGTCCTCTTTTTAACAGGATGTATTTCCTGAATGTATCAACACGTTTAAAACAGATCAATCTAAGAATTATTTTGAATGCATTTTCCATATAATTCTATTTTGCATCCAAATAGAGCTCTATGCAAGCTAACAAAATGTTAATCAGAAAAAATGTACTTAGAACTATTTTCTGAAAAAATAATACGTAACCATTTAGAATCTAAAAAAGAAGATACTGGACTGCTAAATATGTAAAATGCATTTCCTAATTGGAGAAGATGGCAATCTTAGTGCAAAGGCTATTGTTTAATTGCGAGCAAACATTTAAATAATTGCTAACGCAGTAGTAATCTTTTAGGACAGATAAATGCAAAGTAAGGCAAAAAAAGACAGTTCCGTGACTATTCACATCATTATTAAAAAACAAGTCGCTTTTCTGTGGGGTTTTTTGGTTTTGGTTTGTTTTTTAAGTAAACACTTAATCTTTCCCAGTTTTAGGTTGTTTCTCCGTCAGAACTGCCTCTCCCGGCGTACCGCAAGCAGCATGTCCTAGGTGCACCCACTCCTTCGCAGTCCTCAGCTTCCGCGCTGGCCTCAGCCTGCGGCGCTGCTCCACGTGGTGCTGCCGCCCCTGGCCAAGCGCCGCTGCGCGGCTCCAGAGCAGCCGGCTGCCGCGGGCGGGGC
>VXAV01007911.1:48685-68912 GCA_013399715.1 Alectura lathami
CCTTCCCCTCCCCGCCCCATCTGTTACAGGCTTGCGGAGCTGTGGCTGTTGGAAATTAAACGTGATCTTTGCAATACCAGCTGGGGTCTGTAATGTATCTGATAAATGGAGCTCTTCCCGGCGGCTTCAGGTCATGCAAGGAAAAGGGCAAAGCTGGGGAGGGACCTGGGCGGGGTTTCCCTCAGCTTCTCAGTCAGGCGAGAGGAGTCTGGTCGATGTCTGCAGCAGATAAAGGAGACAAGAGGATCATCAAAAGACCCCAGAGCCCTTTTATCTCTCTGCTGCTGCTCCCCCCGATTTCCCATGCCGCTGCTGTGTTGTCTGTCTGCTCGTTTCCCCCCGCAGAAGGGGCCGGGTGCACCAGGGCCCTGGCTGAGGTAGTAGTTTGTGCTGTTGGTCGGGTTGTGACATTGCCCGCTGTGGAGATAACTGCGCAAGCTACTGCCTTGCTAGTGCTGGTGATGATCAGCTGCAGATGAAGACAATGACAATGGGAATCCCCTTTGTTTTCCCGGGATTGCATGCTGCTGAGGTGGCAACAATTCCTCCTCCTCCTCCTGCGGGAGCCCGGCCTGGGCCGCTGGGACATGCGGGTTGGACCCGGTCGGTAGGATATCGCGGCGTTCGCAGGCTGGAGGAGAAACCATTAGTTTCACGCTGTTTGGAGGGCACTTGAATTTGATCTGAAGAGCAAGTGCCTGCATTTCCTCCACCGCTTCCACCTCGTTATCCACACGGCAGCGTCAGAAGGTGGATTTTCTATTCCGTGAAGACGGATTGATGCTAACTTGTATTTTCTGTGTTCTGAATATGCAAAATGTGTATGTGTGATCGTAGATGCTCTTATTTGAACAGTAAAAATTCTAGATATCTTAACAAGTGAAATATGTGAATTACCCCTTTCCTTACGTTGAAAAGTCATTGTACAGGGTAGCGGACTAATTGTACAGCTTGGCGCTAACAGTGTTTTAGGTGAACTTCAGATTTTTTTTGTGTGTATTACGATTTATTTATTGTGAAAAGGAAGCCATGAACCTTCTACTGTGAATTAATTAAAATTGCTGGTGTGTTTATAGTGATGTCTAAGGGTGTCGTTTTGATTGCACTTTAGTCTGTTGACCATTGATTACGACGGCTTAAACTTGCAGTACATTAAAACATTTTCAATAAATGTGCATAACTGTCTCTTATGTTTTTAATAACAAGAGTTAATTTTTCAGTCCTTGTGAGATCTAGCTACAAGCAAGTTATGGTTAACCCTGTGTGTTCGTAGTGAAAGTTAAAGCTGCAGCTGAACACTGAGATAAGTTGGTGTCTCAGTGCTGGTTCTAACTCACAGATCTAATGTCTTTTATAATATGGGGAAGAGTTTGGGTAGGCTTGGGTGTTTGCTTCTTTGAAGTGTTAATTGTGTGTTTAGAACACACGTGAAGGTTGCTCTTTCACCTCTGCTGATTATGAAGTGCCCTACAGAGTACAGGGAGCGTTGTCCTTGCTGGCAAGTTCAATTTGACAATACTTCATGTGGGTGCTGTGCAGTGCATGATTCAGGCTGTGCCACAACATAAAGGTAAATGCTCATGCTCAGCAATAACATCTGAAGTGTTCTCTTTGAAGCAAAATAGCTGTCACCCTTGGTGACTGTCCACAAATTCAGAGCATACCCTGGCTTGTTGGTTCCTTTTTTGTTGTTTGTTTGCTTTCCACCTCAACTGAAAAGGGCATAGGGACATAGTGGATGCCTGCTTTTCATATCCCAATATACAGCACTTCACTAACGGAGCCCCTTGAGGTTTGCTCTGGAACTCCTGGTGATATTTTCACCATCTACCGTTAGGCATCTGTTTTAACTGGCTGATCCACCAGTCCCTCTCCACAGTGGAGGAGGCAGAGAGAGCTCCTTGATGTAAATGACGCTTTCAAGCACCCTAAGATAATTTTGTCTGAATTGTCCTTTCAGAGGAGCTTGTCTCTGCAGGTTGATTGCAAGGGAGGTGAAGGAGCTTCAGCTAAGCTAAGTGCCTGTGGGTGGGTGGTGTGAAATTGCCCTCTGTCTTGCTTTCCCTTCCTGTGCTCAGGGAACTTTTGAGCAAAAACTAGGACTTGGCTCCCTTTGATGATTGTTTTTCAGGGGGAAGGAATCAATGAGAGAAGGAAGGTGTTCCAATATGCTGCCATTAAGCAGGCACTTGTTCACCTCCTTTGTGAAATACCTCCCTTAAACTTTGTTTGCTGCCTGAGCAATCAATTTTTCGGTCTCTGGATGGTAACTTCAGTGTTCAGGAGGATGTCAAGAGCCTATACTAAAATAAGATAGAGCTGCTAATGTAATGCAAGCTGGGGAGACTGCTGGTGACTGTTGTGTAACGTGCACGGTGGTTTGTCCTCATGTCCATATAGGTCTCGGTTACGTATTGCTTGGTAGGCTTTAGGTACATACGGTGATTTCCTCAGGGAGTCATGTTCAAGATGTTCAGCTTTGCTCTAGGATATCCAGATATCCCCTAGTTCAGAGCCCTTCTCAGCCTTGCATTCAGAGTATGGAAACGACAGTGCAGACAAGCCCGTTCTGAGCTTGGTCACAGTTCACTGTTTAGTGCTTAACTTACATGCTGGCATAGCTGATACGTGTGAATAATGCTGCGACATCATGCTTCAAGGCAAAAGAAGATTAGTTCTTCAGTGGAATGGAGAGCCTCATCTTAGTGATGTTGCAAAATTGAAGCTGGTGTTTCTGAAAATACTGTGGAAACCTAAAATGGAAAGAGTAGCTTATATCTTGCAAATCCAGTGATCCTTTATTGTGATTTGGTGAATTGCTTTGGAAAAAAAAATTGGATCATGCCAATTAGAAAGCTGTACTGCTGGCGCGTTAGTGTCTATGGCATTGTTTCTTGCTGAATTTTTTCCCCTTTATTCTTCAGAGGTTTCACTCAGTCAAACTTCATGTGTGAATTTGTTACAGAAATGAAAACAGGCGCATGGCTGAGTTGATGGAATTTCTGTGTAAGGTTACTTAGTTTATAGCATCCCTATTGTGTATTGTTTGCTGTGCTGGATGAGAAAGTACTGCGAGAAGTGTTCCTCTGTAGCTTTTCTGAGCGCTTCTTTGGACTCACAGAATAATAATGCATTGAGATTCACAGCATAGTCGATTAAGCTTCAGATGCTCTTATTCCCCAGTTTGATGTCTTTTTGCGCGATTGTCTTACCTATTTTGTGAAGAGCAGTCACCAGCTGCTCGCCCCTCCAGCTACTGTCTGTCAGTGCTGCTTCTAAAGATACTGGCACACGTCAACCTAAAACCTTAGATTCCTGCTAGCTGCTTCCCTGCAGGGTGCAGTTGCCCTCTCTGTCACCAAGGAGAGTGCTCTGTTCCCATCCTAGCAAAACTGGTGTTCGAGTGCTGTCTGCACCGCCTCAGTTCTGCTTTAGCAGATCCTGGGCAGTGCACATAGTGAGCAAGAGCCCCTGCGTACACCGGGAAGCCGCTCCAGGCAGTAAGGGGAAATGCCAGTTTCTAGAGTTACATCTGTAAGCACGTGAGGCATATCAGTGCGTTTAATAAGTTGTGTGTGCGGCTTTTCACTGGATGCTTTCATTTCTCTGTGAGAATGGCACTGAGTTAACATGGGGAAATGCTCACGCTAGTGATTATAAATGAAAATGAATGGCATTCTTTGTGTTTAAATTGGAAATAGCGTGTGCAATGTCAGGTTATTGGATCCCTTCCCAGCCCTGATCACCTTATTCTGTCTTTCCATGCTCTCCACAGTCGCTATGCGCCAAGAACTGTCTTCAGTCACTCGAAATAAGGTTAAAGTTCTAAATGAAAATTACATTCTAACTTCCATGAAGTTTTTTAATCATCTCATTAGTGAAGTGGTGTGGTGTTTCCCAGTCCCTCGTTTCACCTGAGGACAGCTCAGGGTATACCTCATCCCATTCAGAGGATTGCTTTTCCTGCTCCTCACCTCGTCCTGGCAATGAGTGAGGATTTTGCCTCGTGTGTGTCTTAAGCCTTGTCCCACAAAGGAGTTGGTATGAAATTGGAGGCACAGAAGGAGACAAGGTAATACTTACCCCGCTGTCTGTGTGAAGGTTTGTGTGCCCTATGGGAAGAGGGGTAGTTCTGCTTCTGGTCCCTTTTGGAGTAGTGCCTCAGGAGGAGCTGTTAAGTGACCTGGCATTACCCATGGCATGTGTTCCTGGAAGGGCGTGCTTGGTCCTGAGGCCTCTGATTTACAGGCAAGCAAAGTCCTGGTATGCCACCTGCAAAGAAGCAGCAGTTAAATATGGAAGCAAAGAAAAAAGTGTGGTTGCAGATTTCCTATTTATCTGGTAAAAATCAGTGCGCGGTGGGTTTTTTGTTTAGTTTGTTTAAAGCAGCTATGATGCCTTGTGGTAGAGTCTGAAGCTTAATTTTCAGTCTAAAACACATCTTATTTGCTCCAGAAGTTTCCAGACCATGCTGTTAAAGGGGAAGCTGGTCCAATAAATGGAATTGGCAACTTTGACTTTGTATTAAACAGATTTTCAGTTTGTTCATTTTGTCTGTGCTTCTGTGTATCGCAATGTGTGCAAGAATGTAGCTGAAGAAGGAATCTTATGGAAAATTAAATATTTTTATAGAAATCGTTTTATAAAAAATATAACTAAAATGTACCGTTAACAGATTTATAAAGCTTCAGCTACGGCAGCTAAATGCAGTTCAGTGTCTGAAGTAAGAAGTGGTGCGCTTAGTGAAGTTGGAGTGAAGGCTGTATTGCTCTTGCCCAATGAAATGATGCTGCAGATGAGTTGTGCTTGTGTAGAGGACCATGGGGTTCACCAGTCAGCAGTGTACAGAGCTGTTGCAGACAGGCACACGTTCCTCTCAGGCGGCGGTAAGTGTGACTGTGTAAGAGAGAACACCAAGGGGCCAAAACTGAACTAAGAAACCAAGACATCTTGGTGAGAGCCTCTATGTTTCCTCAACTAGTATGGTTGCATGGGACTCTCCAAACCTTCTGAATGACCTGCTTAACAGATACTAATTCAGGTAAGAAAGCCACCACCTGGCTCCATTTTTCTGTTCCCTCTGTTGATGGGATGAATCCCACTGTTGTGTGTTTTCTTGAATTACACTTAGGTCTGTTGTAGCGGAACCATGAAGTATGCCTCAAGGAGGCAGGTGTCTAACGATGTGCGTTCTTTTTGTTCTCTCTTCCTAAATTGAACACGCATTGTAGGAGCTGTGGGAGATGAAGGGCCAGAGTACAGTCCTCTGAAATGCTGTCCCTGTGCAATAGATGCCCGGGCCGAGCGGTGCAGTCTGACTCTTGTTCATGGAGCTGAAGCCCTGGGCTGCTTCCAGATTAACAGGTCACCTCTGTACTGCAAGTCAGCAGCTGTGCTTTACAGTGTGAAAGCTATTCCTAAATTTCTTGCCAATGCAGGCTGTTAGGTGAGGGGGCTGTTCATCTATTGCATACCTAAGGGCTATACCAGCATGCATAATTTATATAAGGGTCTTATGTAAGCCACAGCCCTTGAGCAGGCCCTGCAAAGTTGATCCAGTGCTGTACTGCATCTAGATCTTGCTGCCTGCATCTAGCAATAACAGCTTCAAGGCCGTCCACGTTACCTGGCATGGAACAAGTTCATCTGTAGTTGGAGGCTGGTGCTTAAGAACCTACCTTGCCTCATATGGGGCCAGCACTGACACACATAGTGGGCTGTACTGAATATGCAATACCTGTGCTGCATGGCGTCTTCTTTCCCAGCTGGTGACTCTGCGTGCTGTCAGGAGGTACATGTTCATTGCCACTGTCCCTGTCTGTCTTGTGCTGCTGTGTCATGTAGCCCTATCTGATTTACACGGTGCTTGGTCAGATGCTGAGTTCCTGCAGCCTAGTGACTCTAGTGTGGCAGTGAAACAGTAATCTTTTGAGCTGGGCCCACTGGCAGTGCCATCAGTACCAGTGTGGCTTTCATGCTGCTGAACTTGAGTATTGACCCAAGAAATGCTTCTGTCAAAAATGGTTGTGGTAGGTTACTTCTGTAAAACCCCACGTACGTCTGGCTAGAATGCCTAGAGGTAAGGAAAGGCTGAAGTGCTACATACACTTGTACAGAACAAGAGCTAGTGCTGCTGTACACATTGAATGTTTATAGGCGTGCCAGCCTGCCAGCTACAATGCTATCATTTCCCAGGTCCCTTAAATTTGTTCCCCCTCATGATCTAGCTTTTCCACCAGTCCCCAGCTTCCTGAATGTCCTTTCTAGCACCTGAAAGACTGTTTTCTAGTCATGGTACTCGATTGTTTTACGTGCTCTGTCATGCATCCTGTACCCAGCTGGTATCTTTGCTACTTCAGTGCATGATTATAGGCTGAATAGAATAGAAAATGGGGAATTATGCCAGAGGAAGCAAGTACTTAAGTTGTACCTTTTTTTTAATTTTATTTTTGATGGTTGAAAAGTAAAAAATAGCCTGATAAGGCAATAAAGTGCAAAGCTTAAACTAGATAAACAGTAGTTTTAATTATCAAAACCCCAATAAAATGATCAGTGCAAGCTCTAGAGGGAGCAAAGGCCCCTAAATATTTACGCAGGTTGGCCTTCCCCCCATTCCCAGGCTTGTACTACCAGCAGCCCTGCTGCTGTAGCAGTGTGATGGTGTATAGGATGTCATGTCCTCTGATAACCCCCAGCAGCCACCACGTGAGCTGCAGCTCGCTGAAGCTGAATTTGGAGGCACACTCGAGTAGTTCAGGTGCATTAGGTTCTTCTGCTTCAGGAAGCCCCACTGCATGTGGCTTAGCGGCTGTGACCATGCATAAGCCTGGCCAGATGGCTTTGGTCAGCTCGTGCCAGGGCTTGGCATTTGCATATAAAATCCTTTGTGGTAATGTTTGCGGTACCCTCCACAGCTTCCTACTGACGTGTGGAAGGAGGGGCTGCAGGCAGCTGTGGAGCAGGAAGACCACCTCCCTTCACAAGGACCAAGAGGGGCAGAGCACGAACATCGCAGCTGAGCAGCGTACAGGGCTGCTGCCCAGGGCCTGTCTACGCCGGCACCTCCATCCCAAAGCCAAAACTTGCAGGTCCCCACATGGATGCTAGTGTTGTTCAAATCCAATTACCGGTGATCTAGAAGGCAAAATGCCATCTATGATGATAGCTGCATGTGACACAGCGATTGGTAGGACAGTGCGCGTGGAGCATTTACTGTTACAAAGCAATTCAGAATGCTTTATTGGTCACAGTCCAATCTATTTAGTGCTGTCAATTGTGAAGTACTGTATCTACTAGCGAAGAAGTAGGCTACATCCACAGGATGTGTTGTATAAAGACCTAAAAGTAGTTTGAGACAGCAGATGGCAACTCTGTCTGCTATATAAAATTATTTGTAAACGTCAGGAAAAAAAATAAAAATAGAATTAATTCAGTCAAAAATTCCTGCTAGTTTAAAGAACTTACTGAAATTATATCTGATGGATAATTGTGACACAAACTGGTGTTTTAAGAGTTAAGTCAAAATGGTAGAATAGGAGAGCTTCCCCTCTCTTCACCTCCTTTGGAATTCATTGCTTGAGGAAAATGATGTGCAGCTTTTCCCTGCAAGTCAGCACCGATATGGTCTCCACACTTGCAGGCGAGTTCAATCATGAGGCACTGAAATGGCAATGCCCTCGGGCCAGGCCAGGGCAGCAAGAGGCACTGTGGTACCTTACCATGCTTACTGACTTCGCTGTAGCCCCAGGCATCACCTGCAGTACCTGACTGGGCTACTTTCCACTGCCCCTTTGTGCCTCGTTTTCTTCCTCTTCCTTTTCTCGTCCTGATTTTTGCCTTCATGCTAATTAAGTCCTGTTAAATTAGCCACAAAGTTGTTTTCTACAACCTTGTGGCCATGTAAAAAGCAATGTCTTTGATGTGGTGGTAGTTTGGCCAGAGCTGGAAGTCACTGAAAGGTGACACTTTTCTTTAGTAGTGGCTTGTTTGGAAGAACTTCCAATACCAAATGGTTGGTCTTTTAACAGTTCATTTTCTTTTCCTCCCTTTCCCCCTGTTTGTGTTTGTACATCCCTTTCAGCTGCATGGCACAACCCTTTAGGCTGTTTCAATTTGTTTTCCTGTTAGCAGCATCTTGGTTTGTCAGGATTGACAAAACAGGAATGATATTTTCCATTCTGTATTTTGTACATCTAAAGTAAGGGGATACAACTGAAACTTTAGGTTATCCTTGAAATGATTTAACTGGGTAGGATTTGATACTGCCTCCTCCACAGTCTTTGTAAAGGGCTCGTCCTTTCCTACCATGGTTGACTGTGATGGAGTACTAATGAGATTGTTGGTCTCCTAACATTGACGTTTCATACTGTACAAGATGGTTACATTTTAACTGCTTTGTACTGATTTTGTCACTGTTCATGGACCAAGATATCGGCACAGGGGCAACATATTATTAAGCAAAGACTTAGAAAATGGTCTAGTGTTGCAGCTGCTTGCTGCACTTCAGCTACAGTGCTTCAGTGTACAGAAGGATGATGATTGTGCTGAACAAAGTGATCTTCCCATCATATAGTCCTTGATGATTGTGTATGATGGATTGGGCGTCTTAATTCAAAAAGAAAATGGCACTATTGGAGAGAATTCAAAGAACAAAGTGTTGGGGGTGGAGTGGTGTAGTCTCAAGACACAAGCCATATGCATATTCAGCAGATCAAAGATAAGGGTGGAATGTAACACAGCCCTTAAATATGGCAAAGTAAACTGGTTGTGGGGAGGTTTTAATTGTACGTAGAGGCACAGAAGATCGGGTTGTATCTTATGCCATTAATTTCTATCGTTTGAGTGGTCGAAGTAATTAAACATTTGAACAATTGGCTGGGAAAAGTGGTAGAACTGAAACATTCTGTAGGTCTTACAAATCTCTTTACACCGCATACAAGAATACGGACATTTGACAAAAATGATACGGCTGCTGTACAGAGTAGCTGATGGTTGTGGTACTGGTATGCCCGAGCTGTACCAGGGGATGACTGTCTGCAGCATCAAGCTCCATGCCTTCTCAGTGGCTAAACTTCTGCAGTCATTTCTAAACAGGATTCTAAATCTGGTCATCAGCACAGCCCTTTTTTAACTCACGCTGTGGGCACTGGACCTCTCTCTCATAGGAATTGCTAATCCTGCCATCCTTTCTGCGCTTCTGTTCCTCATCTCCACTGAGTCCAAAAGGTCCATGACCATGGTATAGGTCCTTCTTCTCTTTCTGTAGTGCAAAGTCTGCAGAATGCCTATAGCTATTTGAAAATTCAAAGTCAGTATTTTCATTTGACTTTTTTCCTCCTGTGGTCAAGAAAAATAAAATCTTCAACAATATAACGTCGCAGGATTGTAAGCCACAGTTTTCTCTATGAAAAAGTTATTGCATGCCTGTCACTAGTGTATCCTTGGCTTCATATCCTGCTGCCTTCACTGTTCCTAGAGATCAGGCTAAGCCTGATTCCTGTTCCCAAGGCAGATGTCCACCTGTAGCTTCGGGAAACTTTTCTTTGCCCTTCACTTCTTTCTGGAAACTTAGTGAGCCACCTTCAGTGTCATGCTTTCTGCTGGATGCATCTCTTCTGATGGTCATCGTAATGCATCTGACAGGGACGCTGATCACAGAATGTGACCTGAGCTGTCCAATGGCCAAACTCCCTTTTGGGCACTGCCTTCCCTGCATCGGGGTGGCCTTCTGCCCTCCCACTGGCAGCTCCCAGCCATAGCTTTTTTACAGAAGCACAGGGTCCTTGGGTCTCCTCTTCCAGCTGTAGCAGTGTCTGCCCATCCAGACCTGCACGGAGGTAGACAACTCTTCCTTCCCTGAGCAGATACTAAACTCATTTTCCTCTGCCCATCACAGAGAGCCCACACACATAGGGTGCTAGTGAGTGAAACGTGCTTGGCCAGCTGCTGCAAGCGTGCCCAAAAGGTGAGACAGCTGCTGCTGTAGTGGCGTGGGAAGGACCGAAAGGTAGCTCTCCTGTGTGTTTTTCTCCAATGGCACTACAGCTCTTTTTTGTTCATCTTGTTATGTTGTACTGTGAACAGACTCGGGAGGAGGTAAATAGCTAGTCAGAAAAATTCTGCAGGTCACAGTCTTTGCACCACTGCTTGGACTGTGGGTGTTTTTTGTTGTGTCAGTGGCAAATGCCTAGTATAAATATCTCGTGGTGTTATAATTTAAAAAGAAATCTCTCTCATCAATGGAGAGTTTGTATGCTATAACAGAAACTTGCTTGCCTGACAGCAGGACCGCTTTGGCAAATCGATTACAATCTTCTTTGTATTATGACATGGCTGAAAGGCGACTTCCTTTTATTTTCACCGAAGCTTAGATTCCTTTGCTATCATCATTGGCTTATTCAAGTACTGCTACTGCAGAGATATATATATTTAATATTTTAACTGAGGTTTAAGAAAAAAAAAAAATAGAAAACAATTTCTTTGCACCAGGAAAGTCTGTCTTCTCAAACACTTGTTTTGTTCTCATCTTAATTCCAGCAAGTTTTGTTTTACGAATTACTGGAAGCATTAGAATCATTCTTCGTTCAGCAGTATATATTCCATGCGAGTCTACTTTGGCTATAGAAGACAACTGCATAATTGCTGGGTCCACTGCTGGGAATGGTCAGTGCCCCTTTGAAGCTGTTCAGATCATATGCTCCATTTACAGAAGCATCTGAGCTGCTGCTACAGCAAGAAATTATCACTTAACTTGGGCCATCAGATCAGACTATTCTTCTTCTTAAAAAAAAAAAAAAAAAATGTGATAAAGGCTCATCTCCTTAGATTCCTCACTCTTTTCTGCACGGATGATATATTTATTTTTAAGCATCTGTGTTTGTGCCAACAGATTTTTTTCTTAAGCTCATGCTGAGAAATTACTCTTCCTCTCCAAGGACACTCCTCTGCGACCTACTGTAGCATAACCAGCTAAACTTAATCTCTGCCTTGTTTAACGCTTTAGAGGATCCATTTGCAGAATTGTGCAGGGAAAAGGACTGAGATTTTTCAACTGCCCGATGTGAAATTGGGAAATCAGTGAGAGAACTAGGACTTGAACACCATGGTACACAGATGTGTCTGGTGGTTTGGAAGATGTAGCCTGAAACTGTAGTGAAAATGACTAACATTTTCTATTGAAACTGCAAGTATTCTTCTGAGGCACCTGCAGCCACCTGCCACATTACTGTCACCTAAACCACAGACTGGTGCAGAGGATGAGTTGTTAGGCTGTACTTCAAAACCTGACCAAGAACATTTGTTTCTTGTTTGTAGTTCAGGGGCACTGCTGTGTAATACCTGATGTTAGCTGCCTTCCTGTTTCTACAAAGTGCCTGTAGAGCTCTGCGTGTCTTCAAACCTTCAGGAAAAAACAGAGAAATGAAGAAACCCTGTCTCACTGTCACACCTGAGGTTATAAGAGATGCCTCTGCATGGTAACTACAAAAACAAAAGGAGGATCTGCTTGAAAAAGCTACACTTGTCATTATATTTTCTCCCTGTCTCACCTCCCTTTTAAAATCCAATATAGCCTGAATTTGACAGTCTGCAGGAGGGGCTGCAAATCATTGCATTTATGTTGATATTTCCAAGTGATGGAAAGAAATGTGAGTTCTTACACCGTTTGACTTGATAGCAAATGAACACTGATTCCACTTTTTGAGTTTTTTGATCAAAAAGAATGATTTCTGCTGTTTTTTCTTACATCTACAAAATAACTTACATTCTCCAAGTGATTACACAGTTTGAAACAGACAGGTCTGTACATATGTGTGGAAAATGCTTTTCTTGAATGAATCTATTCAAGCGCTTTTTCACAACTTTGCTGATGGATCTTATTTTCCGTTTTTTATGATTTTGACCATTCCCATATGACCATTTTCATTAGTCTTAAAAAAAAAAAAATACTGTATTTGAGAGAATCCTACGTCTATAACTGAAACCAGTTCCAAACGTAAACTAATGATCTCATTTGTCTTGCATGAAATATGTTTTTTTTATTTTTGTTGGAGCAGTATTACCTTACTATGTAATGTATGTAAAATGTATCTGCTGATTCAATGTTCCTATAACATAATCCTTTCCCTCTTTTCTGAATTTTGTTACTTCTTCCTAACAGGACTACTTTGCATCTCCAGTGATGCTTTTGTTTATTTCAAGTGACTTCTTTATTTATTAACATGATACTGAATGGATAATGTCTAGACTTTTGCTCTTTTCCATTTCAAATAATTCCAGCAAGAATCTGTTCTCCCTATGCCATCTCGCAACTGTTAAAAAATACATTGGGAAGTGTGTTTAGGGAATGGATTCTAGTAGAACACATTTCTAAATCTTCTTCCAGTTAATACTAGTACTAAATCCAGGCCAGGCTGGATGGGGCTCTGAGGCAGTTCTTCTCTTCATTAAGTTTATTTCCCTGTCAAACAAAGCGAGTTTTGTTAGTTGCACTTGATGACCAAGTTGACTGCTACTTTATTATTATTCTATTGATGCTTGAAGTTCTGGCAGTAAGCTTAGTGTTTGATAAGAAATACTGAACTGTAAGCCCTCATACACACATGCTGTTGTTTTTTAAAATAGTTCACGTACTTGCCATTCCCCCAGTTTACCCTCACTTCACCTAACTGTGCCTATGTAGAAATATTGGTGGATAAGGGAAGAGCAACTGATGTCATCTACCTGGACTTGTGCAAAGCGTTTGACACTGTCCCGCATGACATCCTGGTCACTAAATTGGAAAAACATGGGTTTGATGGACGGACCACTCGCTGGATAAGGAACTGGCTGGATGGTCGTACCCAGAGAGTCGTGGCTCAATGTCGAAATGGAGACCGGTGACGAGTGGCGTCCCTCAGGGATCAGTACTGGGACCAGTGCTGTTTAACATCTTTGTTGGTGACATGGACGGTGGGATCGAGTGCACCCTCAGCAAGTTTGCAGATGACACCAAGCTGTGTGGTGCCATTGACATGCTAGAGGGAAGGGATGCCATCCAGAGGGACAGGCTGGAGAGGTGGACCCATGCCAACCTCATGAAGTTCAACAAGGCCAAGTGTAAGGTCCTGCACCTGGGTCGGGGCAATCCTAAGCACAAATACAGGTTGGGTGGAGAATGGCTGGAGAGCTGCTCTGAGAAGGATTTGGGAGTGTCAGCTGATGAAAAACTCAACGTGAGCCAACAATGTGCACTTGCAGCCCAGAAGGCCAACTGCATCCTGGGCTGCATCAAGAGAAGCGTGACCAGCAGGGTGAGGGAGGGAATTCTGCCCCTATACCTGGAGTACTGCGTCCAGTTCCGGGGCCCCCAACACAAGAAGGACACCGAGCTATTGGAGGGGGTCCAGAGGAGGGCCACGAAGATGATCAGAGGGCTGGAGCACCTCCCCTCTGAAGGCAGGCTGAGACAGTTGCTGTTATCCAGCCTGCAGAAGAGAAGGCTCCGAGGAGACCTCATTGTGGTCTTCCAGTACCTGAAGGGAGCCTACAGGAGAGCTGGGGAGGGACTCTTTAGTAGGGCGTGTGGCGACAGGACAAGGGGTAATGGCCACAAACTGGAAGAGGGGGGGTTTAGGCTAGATATTAGGAAGAAATTCTTTACTGTGAGGGTGGTGAGGCAATGGCATAGGCTGCCCAGAGAGGCTGTGGCTGCTCCCCCCCCTCCCCGGCAGTGTTCCAGGCCAGGCTGGATGGGGCTCTGAGCAACCTGGTCTGGTGGGAGGTGTCCCTGCCCACGGCAGTGGGGTTGGAACTAGGTGGGCTTTAAGGCCCCTTCCAACCCAAACCAGTCTATGATTCCAGTTAAATATTGCTATTTCCTTTACTTCTCTACGACTGTTTTTCTTGTTTGTTTGTTTGTTTTGTTTTGCCATGTTTTTCTTTCACCTGGCAAATCCTGGCCTTACTGTTCTGTAGTTTCCAAGTTTAATTAGTCTGATGGGGCAGAAAACAGGCTGAACACAGAAAAAGCAGTGTAAGAAAAACATGAAATTTGAGAGCTTTACTAAACTAATGGGATACATGCAGGAATCATTCTTGGTTCTGGTTTTAAAGGTCTACTGCTCACGCCCATCTAATGCAGTATCTACTGAAAGCATACTAAAAATTAGCATAGACTGTCTCAGCAACAATCAATGATTAATCTATATCCAAACAGTCTCTGTTCAAGAAAAATTCTACTGTAGGAAAGAGAACGTGGAGATAACAAGAATATTTCATGGTGGTTCTTTCATAAAGTGCAGTTTTTAAGAGCAGAGGGCAATTATGAAGAAGTTTAGAAATGTTGTTCTTACAAGTAATTTCTTGGGAATCTATGTCTACACTTGCCAAACAATACAGAAGGCCTAATGCTACCCACAAGAAGTTGCTGTGAATGCATTGATGGTAGGAGTAATGACCTTAGAGATTAAGCATGTTTCCATTACACATTGAAATCTCACTTAAATAGCTTTGACTATATGTACAACTGATGATAACCAGCAGTTTGTTCCTTTCCGGAGGAAGGAGACTGAAAGCAGGAAATACAGTATTCAGCATTTTTCTGTTATTCAAATGCATTCCATATAAACAATCTATTTCCTTCTTCTGATCTAAAAGACTGCTTTTCTGCATAATCATATATTGTGCTACATGTTTATACCTATAGGTAATAGCTGTAATCCAGAGGATGGCTCTTCGTCTTACAGACAAGCAAGACTGAGCACACGCCTTTGATCTCTCAGTCCTCACTTTGCTGCTCCTCAGCCAGCTGTGTACTGCTTTCCATCTGTTGCAACATCATGCATTTGCACTCAAGCAACTGATGACTTAAAACACTCTAACGGTTAGAACACCCAGTGACCCTCTCCTCTTGTATCCGTTAATGGCATCGCTCAATGTTGAGCAAAATTGTCATCGACTCTGTGATGCATCCTTGTGAAAGCCAAATGGAGGTTCACAAATGACTTGTCTTATTGCAGTTCTGCAGCTTCAAGACTCCACTTGGAGGATTTACCTTACCTCTTTATTTATAAGCATTATGCTGTACACCTGACTAATAATTAACAGCTTTGGTTTTTCAAGAGGACCAAGTCAGACTGGTTACGTTATTGGATATGAGTCTCCAAGAAAGCTCAAGTAACATTGACTCTTCTGCTGAGGTAAGCAACCCCCTGTCTTACACACAGTTCCATGAAAGGATGCCCAGCTGAGTGGCCATGAGCAGAGCGTTCCCTTCAGCTGCCCGAGCTGGCACTAGACCTGAGCCTGCAGAGCAGAGCCGCGCTCTTCCATTTAGCTCCAAGCGCGTTATCTCCTCAGCCATGGAGCTGGCACCCACCAATGCAGGACAGCCTCTGGCTGCTGCCTGTAGGTCTTGTGAAGTCCCGGAGGTCTGTCAGGCACCTCTGTGTGTCCCCTGCTGAGCTATACGATGTTCACCAGGTCTCCAGCTCTGGTGAAGCTGCAAGGGGCAGGAGGGCACCCGGCAGGCTTTCTCTTCATTACCTCTACCTGCTGCCCCGCATCTCCAGCTCGAGGAGCTGCTGCTGTCTCCCTCGCTTGGCCACCCCAATCACCATTCCTGCGGGTGCTGTCCCCGCCCACAGCACTTTCTGTCCTGCGCTGGTGTTTGCCCAAAGCCCGGAGCCCACCACAAGGCCGTGCCTGTGAGCGGGGCGCCCGGCGCCGGGCACAAACCCAGCCTCTCACAGCAGCTGTTTGCTCCACACGCTTCCTCTTCTCCATTGTCCCACCCACATCAGTAAATGCGGTGTTTAGCTCCCAGTTCTCTCTCACACAATGAATTCTGAATTTATGAATTTCAGTGGATGTAATGCTTTGCTATAAGCTGCATGGCATTTGGCTAGTTGTGGAGGGTCATTCACTAAGCTGTTCTGTTTACTCTGTTCAGTCCTTGGGAAGAACCACGCTTTTCTTGTTCACACGACATAATCGGAGTCTGGCACACCCCAAGTGTCCTTTCTTAAGCTATGGATGTATTTATTGTTCAGACCATGAGATGCCAATTAAACCATCTTTAGGAATTTCAAACAAAAGAACTCAGAGATGAACAGTATTCCAGTATGTCACGTGGAATATATCCCTTAAGAGGTAATGTCTTCTAGGTTGTTTTGTCCCGTGATGTTAACTGAATACCTGTACTTCTGAACTAACATGTAAGACTCATTTACATCTATGTATACAACAGTGTTGTTAGAATGAAATCAGTGGTAAATGAAGGGATCAAAAAAAATACATCCCTTTGGTGAAGAGCAGTCATTTAGAAGCGTTCTTGATGTCTGTGCTGCTGCGTATGCTTACATGTAATTTTCCAGAATTTGCTCAGAACCCATCCAAAATGGGCCTGAAGTGTGAAGAAATACCTGTTGTTTTGGGAGGACCAAAGATCTGTTGGGAAGCAGGTGAGTGCTCTGAAGAAGGTTTTTTTAAGAGACATGGGTAAAAACAGTATGTAGAAATACTGTAGTGCACTACTCACATTATTCATTTTTTACCTGTAAATCTGAATTTATATAAAATAATACTGCACGCAAGTTATCTGATTCTCCCAATGTCTCTATAGTTTGCTATAGGGACTGACACGACCATGCTATGATGCAAGACATCGTGCTGGCTGAGGCCTTGCTGTATTCTGCAGGTCCATAAGGTGGGCTTCAGCTTTGTTTTCATTTGCTTGGGTTTTTGGTGTAGCTTTAACAGTTACCGCTGGCCTCCCAGTCCTTCAGTGAGACAGGTGGTTGCGTATGCCTTTTGTTCTTCATTCTCTTGACAATGTGTATAAGCCTGGGGGGTGTTGATATTCTATTATCTTATGCTGTCTATTCAGTTTTTAAAATAACTGTTATTATTTCATATTTTGGAGGGCAGCTATATTGTCTTCTGCCTTTTCTGTCCTGTTGTATGGAGAGTAACTGGGCTACCTTAGTTTCAGGTCAGCTAGCATTTCATCATGACTGCAAGCATCCATCTTCAGTGGATGAAATCCTGACCTGCAGCATTCCTGTCTCCCACCCTGAAGAGAGGCACAACAATTTCTGAGATCCTTGCAGACAGGCTTTAAAGCTGGGCATAATCCAGCAGGGAATGAAATGCATAGTCCTCCAAATCTGCAACCCAACTGCACGTCAGTCCAGGTGGAAAAGTAAATTGGTGCTCAGCTGTTTCCAGTCCATTTTCCTGGATAGTGCTGTCAATATATTTTTGCCTATGTGATTATTGTGCATGAGCACATGCATGTGCGAACACACTGTAGTCTGTGTTCAAATTTTCTGGTGTAGGCAAACTTGTAAAGCATCTGTGTTTCATTTCATGCTCCTCTTAGAAGCAGTTGGTCTGTCTGCAGAGAGCACTCACCTTTCCCTGTGCCTTTCTCATCTTATTTGAGCAATGAAATTGCATCACGCAGTTGTGGCATTTCAGTAGTGGCGCTACACTCATTTTAACCAAAAGAATATTCTTCTGAAACAAAACCTAGATGTATGTGCATGTCAACAGATATGCTCTGTAACTTCTGTAAATAGGACTGAACGATAAAAATAGTAAAATATGTGAAGCATTTAGGTGTATCTGAAATCTACCCTTAAAAAGAGCAACAGCCAGCAATCCCTTGTGCCAACCTCTTTTATCTCTTCCAAAGCTATTTCTCATTTACTGTAATGCTTAACAATTCTATTTCACAGTGGGCTTTAGATTGCCAACAACAGCAGAAAGAAAATTACTTAAGAAAAAAACAACTTGCAAATCCAAGACCAGGCGTCTGTTTGTGTGCAGCTCTAAATGAAGCTTCACCGTTTCTTAACTAATGAGGATCTCTTCCATGGAATAAATTCTTAGTACTTAGCAGCATTAGTAATGCTTCAAGAAAGAAAAGTATTTAAAATTGTTCAGTTGCCAACTGTCTTTGCCCGTCTCGGTGAGATGCTGAAACAGACCTTCTGCTCTAACTTAATAAGGCCAATCTCAAACACACAAAGCCCAGAATGACCGCTCATTCTCCTGGTGTCCTCGCTATCTTTACCGAGGTCAGATAAATCACTTTCAAGCTGTTAAATCAATGATAATAAATTAGGGCTCTGTTTTTACAGCGCCTTGTGGGAAATTCTCATGGTTAAATTAATCTAACAGCTGCAGTAAAGAGCACCTCCCACCAGATCATGTCAAAATTCTGCCCCCACCCCACTTTTTTTTTTTTTTAAGGGGAAAAATGACTAAATTATTTGTCTTTACCTAGTGCACAAAATGGAATCCCTCAGTCTGTCCCTGCTAATTCGTTCTTCAATTGTACCCAGCTGTTTAAATTGCGCTGCGCAGAGATTGCCTTGATCCCCAGGTGCTGGTACTCCATCTGTGCTGCTCCGAGAGACTATTTACAGCAGAGGTTAGGCCAGCGATTGCTGGGATGGAAAACTCATTTCTCAGCCTGGCTTTTATTTACACTCTTATTAAAGATCCTTTCACTCACGTTGGAATGGCAGCTAGTGGCTGCACTGAGCGTTTGGCACCGAGCCAGGCAGCAAAAATTACCATGCCGATGAAAGATAGCCTGCTTCCATTTTAACCTTTCACTGCTCTCCCCTTTCCATCTCTATTTGCATGAAGGAGGATGATTATTGAAAGAGATAGGGGGACAAAGGGATGAGAGAATCCTTGTCAGCTGAGCTTTTCAAGGGATAAACCAATGGTTTGTGACCAATTTGGAAAAATCTTTACTGCCTTATTAATTTCCTACTCCTTTCCCTTAATTGCTATTAGGGTTTATTTTCACACGAAGCAACAGAGCTGCTCGTGCTCTGCTCCCTTCCTTCCCCCACTGCTTCCCTCTGCCTTATGAGCACAACCCTGGGATTCGTCTGCAGCATTGAGTTGCTGCTTCATCCCCAATGCAGGTCACACAGAGCCCCAGTAACACCCTCCAAATGTTTTTCCTATGCAGATGCCTCTTGGAAATGAATCTCCTTCCTGGGAGAGTGGCTGGGTGCACACGGCGTGTTACAGTACTGCGGAAGGGCACGGGGAGCATGAGCAGCTGGGGGGGAGGCTGCCATCAGTCAGCGTTACAGACCTGGCTGCACTGAAAAAATAAAGTAACTGCTCCTCCAGAAACCTCTTTCACACATCTGTTTTGGGGAGCAACTCGGGACTGGCAAAAAAAGCAACAAAATCCACCTCAGCT
This sequence comes from Alectura lathami, assembly GCA_013399715.1. Taxonomy (NCBI): domain Eukaryota; kingdom Metazoa; phylum Chordata; class Aves; order Galliformes; family Megapodiidae; genus Alectura; species Alectura lathami. The sequence goes on from VXAV01007911.1 coordinate 67,896, forward strand.
GCTGTGAGACAACAACCAATGTTCCTGAGTGCCAACTGCAGCACAACAAGGAGAAGAGCCCCACACCCTCGAGCCTTGCTTCCGGGCTCAGTTTATGAGATGGAAAGACTGTGCACTGAAGGGTAGCAGCGCTGCAGGTCCCTGACTGCTAGCAAAGCAGCGCTCTTGCTTCGCTTTACCTTCCAGGACAGAAGGAGTCTCTGCCACTTTCCTGAGTGGCGGAGCAGTGACTGTACTGAGAGGCAACATGTCCTGAGGTATTTAACCCTTGTGTCCCAGTGTTGTTCAGCCACTCTTGAACCTTGCAGGTCCCCACGACCAGGAGGCTCACATGGCTGCGGCTGGCCAGCTGCAGAAGGCTTTGGGCGACCAAGCAGTACGATGGCCACAGGTCAGTGCTTTCCTCAGGCATGTGGAAATTCCTCAGACTTTCAATACAGAGGCAGATGGTGAGTCCTCTGAATAGCGAACAAAACCAAATCATTCCCAGCTCCATGTATAGAACAGTTTCATTTCCGTGGAGGATGAGACGCCTGGAGAAGATGGCATCTCACTGGCCCTCCTAAAAGGCAGTGGGTTTGTTACCAGAGGCACAGACGTACGCGTAGTTGTATTCTGGGGAACTGACCGCTGAAAGGCGTGTATTAACAGACCACTGCTTTCTTTAAGCTCCTGGAGGATGCACAGAGCACATTTTCCAACATTTTAGTTGCTGATCAAAGTTCCATGCCATTTTTTTAATACATATATATATATATGTAGAATATTGATGTTATAATTTTTATAAGCATTTTTATGTACATAGAAGTACTTATTTATCAGCACTCTGTGCCATGCAGCTAATGTCAGGACTTCAGGTTGGTTGGGTTTTGTCCTTCACAGTTCCTAACTGAGCACCTGAACACCACTCTAGCGAAGCCACTAGCAGGGAAGTTTTGCAGCAAAGGCAGCAGAGAAGCATTACTAGGAAATTTTACATAACTGTAAATCTTTTTTTTTTTTTTTTTTTTTTCAGAG
>VXAV01007911.1:68923-97630 GCA_013399715.1 Alectura lathami
TTTAGCAAAACAGACCGTCCCTAAAACACCATTCTCAGAAAAATGTAACCACAGAGAGATTTACTGTCTGAGCATTGTGTTTAATATTTTTCCCATTCATAAAATACTTGTATGTCTGGACATGAGACTTAGCTCGCAGGGTGTGTTTTGCTTCTCGTCTGGCTCATTTAAACTGCTTTTATGCTACTGCTCAAGCAGAGAAGAGGTAGGAATGATGTTTCATCTCATAACGTATTGTAAAGTCCCAGATGTAAAATACAATTGCATGACTGCTGGTGGAAAATAAGTAGTGAAAGGGAGGGTGCAAAGACTAAAAAGTATATATATATATTTTTTAATTGGGAGCAACCCGAACTCATTCCTCAGAAAATGCAACATAAGAAGTTTGTACGAGGAGCTTGTTGCTTGCTCTTGGAGTACCTTGTTCTCTAGCTGAGATGCAGCTGACATTTGGCTGCCAAAGCTCGAGGGAAGGCTGGAGGATGATAAGAAATCAGACATTTCGTGCAATCAGCTGTGGTACCAACCCAGGAGCAAAAGTAAACAGGCACAACCTGGGGATGAGAGCATCTTTCAGAGTCGAGGTCTAAACTGCTTGTGGATGTAGCAGTTCCCTGCTCTTTGTACTGTCCTTGGCACTTTCCTAGTTAAGTAATTGGTTCGTCTGCTTCCAGGTCCTGGAGAGCTGCGACTGGGTTTGGCTGCTGCTTGTCTCCCCGCATCCCACCCCAGGACGTGCTGCGATCCTGCGCTGTGCTGTGAAACAGCTGCCACAGCCCACATCCGCTAGGGCTCTCCAGCTGCAAAGGGGCTGAGGATTAAAGATTAAACTAACACACATGTAAGAGCTCTGGATGGGCAGCCTCAGTCTAAATTTTTGAAGAGGGTAAAGATGACTGTAGGCGTGCCAGTTGCTTCCACATCCCTGTCCTTTATTGAACATTACTCTGCAGTGAAATGGTGGCTGGTTAGGAACAGTTTGTGCTGCCTGATGAGGTGACCATCTTGCCATGTGTCTCCAACACTTGCTTTCATGGGAAAACAGAGTTTTTCCTTGTAATTTTATTTCAATCTTGCAGCATTTCCATGTACTCTTTTTTTTTCTTCTTAAAGAAGAAAGCAAAATTTCAGATTTTTTTTTTTTTGCTTAGCCCCTGAAAAGTTGTAGCAGTAACTACAGAAGTAAGCATCAAGTGTCCCATCAGAAGCCAAATGCTTCGTCTGAGCGTGGCAACCTTTGGACCGTCGGCCAGCTCCGCTGTTACTGAGAAGTTTCGCTACAGAACTGGGCCAAAGAACTGAGGCAACAAGGTTCAAAAAGCAGAACCCTCTAAAATCAACTTAAAGCCATAAAAGCTTTCCTTTCCAAATAGAATTCACATATCACATGCACGTTTGAGCTCATTTGGAAGTAAGGAGCTACATGAGGTAAAGAGGAAATCGCCTTCTCTTCTTTAGTTCCCCTTGGCTGGCAGCAGCTCCGGCACTGCCAGCCATGCCGTGTGAGGCAGGGAGGGGTGGGTGACCGGGGACTCCGTGCACCCCTGAAGCAGCAGTTTGCTGCTGCAGGATGTTTTAAGCCAGAAAGGAGCAGGGTAACGAGAAAGAAGGAAAAATACCACCCGAAGGATGACAGATGAACCAGACAGCTGCAGTGCTGGGGTACAGCCTGTTGGGAAAGGCCTTGACTTGCCACAGACAAGAAAAAGCTCCACAGACTGGTAATTCCAGGGGTGACTTAAATTCAGGGCTGACACAAGATCATTAGTTGGCTGTAGTGCTGTCTTTACAGACCACTATGAAGGATTGCCTTCAATTGCTTCAGGGGATAAATGCTCAGGAGTAAAGGTCAGGGACGTTTTGACTCTTTAGAGCCTGAGAAATTATGCACCAGTATGCCCAAGAAAAATGATGCAATTCTAATCTTAGGTGGCCTAAAATTCATGAAGACTCAGAGATCTCATCTGTCTACGCATCTAAATAATCCACATTAAGTTACCTGCAGTAAAGATCTAGTTATTTTTTTCTACTGCAGCTTCTTCCCTCTCCCCTTAGTATTTCATGGCACAGTGCTGCAGACTGTTCCTGCACCTTCAGATTTATGATTAATTGTTCTTAAATTATTGAACAGGAGTCTTTGAGTCATCTATTCTTTATCTACCTGTAGACACATTTTGTCTACCTCAATCATACACCTTTTATTAACCTTGTCCTCAAAGCATAATTTCTCCTTAAATCATTTTTTGTCCCTAAAAAGTTACGGCATCCTTTGTTTTGCAAAGTGGAAGGACTTAAAAAGAAATCCCTCGTCTTTCCCTATAACAAGAACAGGATGTAACTTTGGTTTACATAAGCCTTCCTGGAAAGCACGAGTGTAACTCTGGAATCAATAAAAGCTGTAGTGTAAGACTCCAAAGACGTAAACTTTTTGTGACGGTACGTTGCTGTACGAGGGTACATTAAGAAGACGAAACATCAGGCCTCTGTTTGACTATAACTACGCAGAATACAATAAATTACTGGGATCGTTCCCTTAGATAGCGTTAGCTAACTGAGTATATCCAGAATAAGACCATGAATCTATCATTGCACTTACTGCACACAGGCATTATAGAAACAGATGTCCACATCTGAATGCTGTGTCTTCACCTACAGTCTTTGAGAATTTAGGGCTCAAGAGATGACAAAGCAATAGCGCGACGTGGAGCGGGCTCCTTGAGCTTCACGGGACGTGCCAGTGCCCTGGCGCTGCACACTACCACCACCCACCTATTTAGCTCACCCTGGCGAGGCTGGCAAAGCAGTGCCCAGGCTTGCCTGCACTGTGATCTTAACCTTGGCTCAGTGGTTGCCTGCAGTAACAAACTGCGGGGCTGACGGGAGGGAAAGGAGAACCAAAGCGAATGCGGCAGATGGTTCATCCGTGCATGTGCAGGGAACACCGGTTTTAAGAACCGGGGTGACACGAGTGGTGTAGAACAAATGTTTTCACTGTTTTTCTACTGAACTCGAAGTAAAATAAGAATGGGGAGAACTACTGGTGCTACAACACAAGCCTTGACAACTGCCGATTAGCACCGGGCTCTCGTTCTCCAGCACCATGGCTGGGCGTTGCTGGTGGCTCTGTGCAGAGGCTGGTGTTGGGCCCTCCGCCTGCAGCACCTCCAACTGCTGCTTTGGTTACCAACTAGCCCTGACAGCTTGCTTCAAGGGCACTGGTGAACTCGCCCTTCATTCCACTCTAACCTAAGCAGAGTGGAATTTGAGACAGGGATTCCTAAGAAACTGGGGAAGACAGAAAACATACTCCAACTACACTGTCACTGCAAAACTCGCACCCAATTTGTTGTATCACAGAGATGATGGCTGATGACTTCGCACAGCAGTGCATGAGTCAGAGCATGGCAGTGGGCACCTGGCAGTGAGTCACAGTCCTATGGCAGCACCCAGCTCACAGAGCTCTCCGCCAGCTCAGCTCTTCCAGACCAACGCGTGCGCTCAGGCACTTCGCAGGGACTCACTTCCTTACCTCAGGCGTGAGACCTCCCGTCAGCGACGTATCCTGCCCTGGTAAGGCAGTGTGCTGCTGGTCTGTACTGCACAGTCAGTACACACAGAGATGCAGGAACTCTTCAGGACAAAGTCAGAATAATAATGGTTATATAGATGTATATCTATATAATTTAAAATTTTATTTACAATTTTGCGCATACACTTCTTCAGCATCCTCCTCATTTTTTCATTGCACTGAAAAGTTTCAAAAAACACAAAATATATCCCTTTACTAAACATTTTTTGTTCTTAGGTTACAAAAGGATTAACATTTCACAGTCACAAAACATAAGTACATTGGTCCAAAACACCTTCCTCCAGCAGGTCCTCCGTTCTTCAGGACATACAAAACCTGGACAGTTTTACAGGTCTCAAAATAAGACAACTTGTCTGATGAAGGAAAGAAAAGTGTGGCAGCTATTAAAAAAAATCCCAAATCAAAGTAAGATACCTATGAAAGAACATCACCAGCAACAGTTAAAATAAAAAGGGGGGGAAAAAAGATGGGAGTGGAGGTGGACAAGGGCATCCTCCTTCAAGTACATCACGGGTAGAAATACAGCAGCACAGTTACAGCAGCGTTTGGTCGCTCTCTCTATGGCAGCCACATCACTACACCTTCACCTAGGACATGTGGAGGAAAACTATTTACACAGCAAGAATGTCGGGGAGCAACAACAACTCCATACAGTTTGCAACTCATGTTTGATACAAGTGTTGAAATTATTTGCACACAAAATGTTTTTTTTTTTTTTTTTTAAAAAAAAAGCAGAATGCTGAGGCAGGAAGAAACAAGCAGGTTTGCTTGGGGTGTGTAGTGTTCTTTAAAACCTAGGAAAAGCTCAAAGCCACACATCAAGTGCAGTTCTTAGTTCTTCAAAAGTATCTTGGAGGCACAGCACCTACCACACCTCACAGACCTCCCTTGTCATATTTTAACACGGAAGCAACTTCAACACGGAAAACCACCGCTAACAGCCAGCGACAGCCACACTTCCTTCAGTGCGTTAACCCTGATGCTCTTTTGAATTCCTCGCATTAGAAACATTTTCTCTCTCTAGCATGAGGCCATTGAAAATTAGCCCTCCCAGACAATAGACTTCTGTGTTTATAAGGAAGCACCACCACATTAATTTAACACAAGACAGTTGCGTGCCTTGCTTTAGTTGCAGATGGAATTTCGAACTGCTGTCTTTGAGTTAAGCAAAGACGGCTTCAGGCTGTAGTGCGAGAGAACACCTGTGAAATGGCTGTACTTCTGCAACAGTATTCACAGAATGGTGGAAGCTTCTGTTGGGTTTCTAGAAACTGGGCTGGACCAGGCACCAGAAGACAGTGTCAGATGGCATCGTCCCCTAATCTGAACCATGCGGCACACCATCCCCTCCCTTGCTGTAGCTCTAGCTGGGCTTTCTGAGCAGTGACAATGTACTGCCGTGGGTGCAACACTGTGTGACAGCAGCACTAACACAGAGGTACCCAGGACTGAGGCTCCTTTCTGCTAACTCTTGAACAACTTTGGACAGTGCCAGAACTTCACTAGACAAAAAAACCACGTTGCTGCCAGCATCAGGCAGTGACTAACCTGATATGCCAAGGATCTAAAATTTGGGCGTGGTGCTGATCTTGCTCCAGTTTGAGACGAGCTGCCTGCTCCCAGCTCAGGAGTTTCATGGAGCAGCTGCACGCCTAGATGGCGATACCCATCTTGTGCCCACCTGAAAGGCAGCACTGAACCACGGTCAAACCTCTCCCTCCCTGCCACCAGTGACTTCTAATGCTAGCTCGCCACAAAGAACGCACGTCATGAAGAGAACTGGGAATGCTTTCAGTTATGCTTGCTTCACACACAATACTTCCCTCCCCAGTACGTGGCTCCTGCTTCCTATTTGCATCACGCTTTGCTGTGTGCATGTATTTGTACCATGCCGTGAAGCAGAGCACAGAGCAGGCGTGTAAGAAGCTCCTAATGAAAGCGGATAGGAGTGAAAGCCCAAGCACCAAAGCGGTGACTCAGAGATGTACCAGAGACACTCAAGGCAGGTAAACCTGTAGATGTGTAACAGGTTGTTTGTAAAAAAGCAAAACAAAAAACATCACAGCACAGTTCCAGTCACATACATCTGAGTAGGAAGCTTTTTATTACTCTTGAAAATGGCCAGAGTTGATGCTAATTGATATTAATTGCTGACAGTGTACCTCTGCCCCTTCCAGAAGAGCTCCCAGCTAACATAGCTTGACCTGGGTAGGCACAGCAGCTGCAGGGAAGCAGGCTGACTGATGGCAATACCTCGGATGAACAACAAAGGCTGGAGGCTGATGCACAAAGCCATGCCACTGCCTGCAAGATTCTGCTCTGAAAATGGATCAGTGAGTTTGTTCCCACCAAGTCACGCACTCTGTTGCCCCTTATCTCTAGGGGTGTGTTTGAAAACACCACTGAAAGAGAGGATTTCCATTGCCTGGAAATTCCAGCTTTAAGTTTTGGTTAATGCTATACTGGAAATTAATTTCTACCACATTGTGCTCAGTGGTTTCACAATGACTGGCATGTTTGTTGACACATTACTACAAAACGAAGACTAACAACACATGGGCACCGAAATATTTGGCTCAGCCTCGTAGATGGCAACAGCAAGCAGCAGCTTCTTTGCTGTTCACGTGACTTGGGAGGAATTGCCATTAGTTCATTCATTAAAGAAAGGACTACACAACAGCATTTGCAAAGAGACAACGGGAGTTACACAGAGCATGGAAAGCATATTGACAAGTTTATTAGGCAAAAAAAAAAGAAAAAAAAAAAAAAAAAAGAATGAGAAGATCTCTTGGTTGAACTTTAAAACATACATGGGGCCATGTGAAAAATACTCTAGACTCCAAACCTGCAGATCTCTGTTCACCTGGTTGCACAAAGGAAAACAGGTAATGGGGGAAAAATAAAAAGGAACAAAAAGAGAAAGCGTGCTAATACATCATCAGATACATGACTGATTCACACCGGAGCTCTAGTGTTCTGCACAGCTCATTGCTCTGCACAGCTTTATCAGATGCAGGCGCTGGGGAATGCATGGAACAGTTTTCAGGCTAAAATCATGCAGTTTGCTGCATGTTTGAGCCGTTACACGCTCTGCATTGGCTCATCTCGGTCTGAAACTCCTACTGGGTCTAGAGATCTGGAGAAAGGGTATCTTAACTGCACTGATGATGTTGCACATGTACTTTGGATGCAACCACACAAAGCTTCTGGGCAGCTATACCAAACAGCACTGAACTTCGTTTACAGCACAGGACAAATTACAAAACTGGCAAGCTCTAGGCCACTCCTGTTTAGGAGAAAGTATGCACACCCCAGGGAATGCAAAGGACACAGCATCTTCCTCTTAGAGCTGGCAGTTTCTCCTTCAGACAGGATGTAACACCTGTGAGATGCCTCGTCAGCGCTCTACAGTTAGGTCAGCTCCCTGTCTTCTGGCTATCCAAGAAGTACTGTTTACGTACTGATTTTTTAATTGCAGCCAATGCAGTGAAGAGCTGTCTGTCTGAAGAACAGGCCACTAGGTTAAGCTGCACATTTGCTCAGTTGTTGCTCTCATGGACTATTGCTTTTACTCGGATAATGTACTCAGATTTTCTTTATTTAAATTGATTCAGTACTGCTATGAAAAAGCCGATGAAGCTAGCCAAGGGCTTGTAACCATCACAGTGATCTTCTGATCCTCAGCTACAGTCCTCAACAACCAAGAGGAGAGGAGGTCATAAGCTGTCACCTTCTGACCACCAAGTCAAGCAGGCAAAGGTACACTGAATCACAAGGGAGGCAGGAAAAAAGTGAGATCACTCTTAAACAGATCATTGTCTGGGTATCCAAACTGATAGCCAGAATGATACCATCACTTCAAGAAGAAATCCAACTGAAAATACACTCAGGACCCCAATAAACACACAGCTTTTCCATCACTTGGGGTTCAGTATGTTCAGGGATCCTTTCAACAGGATAAGGCAGGCAGAACCATTCAAAGAATGAAAATCTCTGATCCCAAAGAAACCATAGCCTCCAGGTAAACATCACATAACGCTGAGTTTGCTTGCTCTGCATAAGCATGGTATGCACACAACAGGGAGTCTTGGCAATTCCTCATACCTGAACAGATCTTGCAATACAAGACTGTGACCTCTTTCTCTTGGACAATTTTGCAGGTGGCTGTTTTAGCTGCAGTAAACAGGCATAGTCACACTAAAAAGTTTCAGTTTTCCTAATAAAATACAGGAGTATAGTCTACTGAGGAGACAAGGGGGAAAAAATGGGGATTCAGAGGATTACACAAGTTTGCAGTTGTCCATAGGCAAGTCATGAAGCAACTTTTTGGAAGAAGAAAACTCTTGAGTCTCATACATATGTATAAAAGTATTTTTAAATGAGATGTGATCCAAGTCACCGCTCTGAATATTTGGGGTTAGACTTCAGGAGCCTCCTTGGCCTCTGACACCCACTTCTACTTTCAGAACTAAAATGGCTCTTCCAAGCTACATGGTAAACTGAATAAAATTAATTCTTATTTCAGGTCTTCACCTGGAGGGACGACAGAATCCACAATATGCTAGCAGCATTTTAATCCCACTCCTGTTAAGCACCAAAACCTTTTCTACAGGGGAGCTGCAATCTTAGGGGTTATCTTTAATCTTATACAGTATATGTGCAGAGCCTTACGTTTTGGGCAGAAAATTACCCCTCCAGCATAAGTTATGAACAGACTGCATCAATCGGAGATGTCTTGCTCAGATCACCAAAAACATATCGTCTCTTACAGGCCTTTCCCCAAAAGATCCCCTTTCCGTGACCACTCTCGATGCCATGTTCACGACTGCTTGTTCCCGTGTATTAAAGGAATGACGTAGACAGAGATGTCATCTCCAGAGCCCAGCCTGTCGTTGGATATTCGCCAGCCCCGGTCCTTCAGCACGCCCCGGGCTCGCATCACCAGGTCCTGTGCCGCCAGTGTGTACCTGGGGGAAAGGCAGAACACAGCTGCTACCATGGCCTTGCCTCGTGGAGAGAGCCTGCGAGGTATGAGGACAGGTCACCCGGTGCTTTAGAAGCAGAGAAGTGTTCACCACCACATCCCCGCAACCATTTGTCATTCAGTAGCAGCTTTTCTCTCTCAATCTTAAGGTATTTCACAGCAATGATTAATCAAAAAGCCACCGATCACTTTGGGTGCCCAACTTCACGAGTTTTCAGAACACTTCCCTCAGAAGATGAAGTTTCTAGGAGTGGTCTGAAAAACTGAGGACACAAAATAACACCACCTGCCTACTGAGACCTGCGCACTTGTGGACTGAAACACCTGAAGGTAAACACAGGCCTACTCACTTCCAGGACTAACTGTAATAAAGCAAGGGATTAGAAAACAAGCAATAGGTAGAAATAAAATCCAAATCGTGCTTTAAACCAAGTAGATAAGCTGTCTATTTTCCTTGACTGTAAGAATGTTTCCTGGAAAAGGAAACTTACAGCTAATACAGCCGGACTAACAGAGTTCCTTTCACATTGATGAGTTCAAGGAAAACAGAGTTGTCAAGTGCTTAACTTAGTGAAATACTGACAGCTTCACGTTGCTCCAAAACTCCCAGCCTGTGCTGGGCTGAATGGCACTGCATTCGTGGGACGTACTCTCTGTCCTTAAAATACCAGATGCTGCCTGGGGGCACAAAAAGTGGCGCAGAGACGGTGCTCTGCCCTGCACCATCCAGATCGGAGAACTAGTTGTTTACAACGGGTTTGTTTCTGCAGTAAGCCCTCATTCAACAGTCCTTCTGATCCCAATGCTACATTGATCAATATGCTCTCCCAGTCGCTTCACCTGCTGTTACATATCGACACGGCCGTGTGCTAATTCGGAAGTCTCTGCTGAAAGAAATCTTGTTGTGGGTGAAGGCTATTGCAATCAACTCTCCATCCAACAGCTGCCTGCGATGGTTTGAATTTGGTTGGGTGGAGTGATGCTTTTCTATGGTTTGCTAATTAAAAATTAATCAGACAGTTAAGAGACAAGAATAATACAACAACAGTTCAATATTGTGTCTGCCTGTATTTTATTTAAAGCTTAAGCATCAGCCTCTCATGTCCCTCCTGCTCTCTGGACATTACAGAGGTCACAAGAAGGGTTGGCATTTCAAGACCTCCTTTCCTAGGGAGGATCCTCAGCCAGAAGAGATCTGCCCAGACGTCTCTGAAGCATGAGAAGGAACAGCACCTCCACTGATCAGAAGCAGTGGACAAGAACAAGGGGGTTATTAATTAAGCATCCAAGGATTGTTCAAATCCCATAAAATTTCACCAAAGAATGAATTATTAAATGTAATTGCTATCCAAAAAGACTTTATTTGCTCTCTCAGGCAAAAAATACCCAATTTATTATGTTCTGTTGCTACAATCTTGGTTCCTTAAGTTCAAACGACTCCTTTGAATCAGGAACAGACAGGTTTAGTTGCTCAACTAAAAAGTTACCTTCACTACAAATAAACCAACATTCCACTGCACTAAAGGCTTGATGTTAAATCCAGACAACGTTCTACAGAGGTAATGCACTACCAGCTCCCAGTGGTAGTGAGAGAGTGGCAAAATTTCCAGGTCTTTCTAGCTTTGACATGAGATTTACTTCTAGCAATAGGAGGAGGGCCCGAGGGTCATTCTGCACCAGTCAAGGGACCAGCTCTACCACCACGCTTGCGCACACACGTGCATGCTGTCTGTGGGTTCCAAGATCCATCTGTACCAAGGACCTCGAGGTGTAACAGCAGGAGGTGACAAGAAGAACTGATGATACTGTCCTAATAACAATACAAAATTCTGTTTCCTAAGGGGAAAAAACAAACATACATACTTGCATTCCTCAGTTCCCAAACCCCCAAATCAGATGCAGGGCTAAAGAACAAAAGACTCCACGTGGCAAGCGAGAGACTGAAATATTTATTCACAGCATGTCTGATGCTAAGAGAATTTTGGCTAAGAACATCTTTTTCAAGGGCTTCTCAGCCACTGTCAGAATTTAAGAGAAGCAAACACCCATCATCCTGAGAGAAAACTTAGCCTTGCTTCTTTTTCTAATTAGCAAGGGCTCCCCACATCTAAAGACTACAAAGGAGTAAGTATTGCTCTTTACTGTGTAAAGATTTGCTGCTTAGTGTTTGGAGAGGGCAATATGAAAAAAAAAAAAAAAAAAAAAGCCTTTAATAAACCAGAAACACACAAGAAAACCAGCACACTGAAGTGGAGGAGAAGGAACAGGTGAAGGCAGCAGCGAGGTAACACATTCCCCTCCCAGCGCAGAGCTGAATTGGAGTGACGCTGTTCAGCTTGGCACTAAGGAGACGGGGTGAGTTTCGTGTACCTGGAGATGAATAGCAGCAGCAGTCCATTATCAAATGCTTTATTCTCCAGCGCTGTGAACGTGGGATTCAGCTGTCAAGACAGCATTAGAGAACTGCTGAAGTAGTTTTAAAGTACCCACTTCCTCCTAATGAACAGCCTTGCTGGAATACAACTTCAGTGTTTCAAGAATAAATATATATATATTTTCTCCTGCTCAAGCTTTCAGCATTGATCAGTGAAAGCACTGCGGCAGAAATGGTGACAGTGGGGGCAACTTGCTGCTGTCTGAGCAGCTTCTTATCCCCTAGCACTCAGCTGCGGCAAAGTGACTCCCCAGCACCCCTGTAAATCTCCAGGAAGGGTGAGGGAGAGTGTGAGAGGGAATGAGAAAGGACAGGAGGGAGGATGAAAAACAGACGACTCACAAGGTCAGTGTGTAAGTCTGCACAAGTGCAGCTAAAGGAAATGGTCAAGATTCATGCTTCGCCTTCATACTTCTTCAGACAGAGGTAGGAAAAAGCAGCAGTGTGTCCCTGCCACCTGCTCTTCACTCAGGCTCCCCTTCATGCTCCCGTCTGAAATGAGCTCGCAGGGAAACGCAGCCCAAGCCTGGCTTCTCCACTCCATCACAGAATCGCCCAGCCCTCATGGAGAAACCGCTCTCTAATCAAGTCTGCTCTCATCACTTGCTGCCCAGATCCCCTGAGGTTGTGTCTGCATGGCTGGCTGAAGACAGCCCCGGCTTCACTCCCTCTGCACTTGGAGATGCCCAGGCACATGTTACATTTGACAGGATTCAAAGATGTTTTTCTGTTGGTAACAAACACTGGTAGTTCTGACAGTAAATATCAACAGGAAAGAGTCCCCAGAGCTTTCCCAGGGCTATAAGCTCTTACCCATCAGGCTGTAAAATGACTTCTAATTCAAATGGGAGGGATATTGTTCCCTCAAAGAGCTAATTACATAACAAATAAGTACTCTGCAGCTCTAAAATCTTCCTTTTTTTTTTTTTTTTTTAAATATGCTGCTGTCATGGAATAAGTAGGCTACTGGGTCAGACAGATCCAGGGTCTGCTCCAACAGGTAGGTTCTTCAGAAGACTACAGAATTATGAAGCCTAAGGGGCAAGTCTCTTCCATTCTGACAAGTTTTCTACATCCCTAGAGATTTTACATTTCCAGCTGCTCACTTCACCACACATCCTGCACCCATCACAGAACTTGACGTTTTGTGGGATAACATTTCCTTTAAATGTAACACTGATAACACTGCAAACACAATTCTCCCGTCACCGACTAGTGAGAGGAATGAACACAAGTCCGCAGTCTGAGGTGCTATACCATTGTAAATTCATTAGTTATACCTCATTTGGACCACTGAAGTAATTACATAAAACCTCTCACACAGTGCTTTAAACCCTTTAACCATTCTTTATAACCAAGCAGCAAGAGCAATTCCATAAAGGTAATTTTCACAGATATCATTGTAAACTATACGAGGGACTGCTCTAATTGCCTTTTGCAAGCTGGTGTGAGAAATGTCTTGGTACCACTATTTGTAAGCCTCTAAATGACCTGGCACAAAGTTACTTAAAAGAACAAATTAATTCTCGATTCAGATGTCCATTCACAGACCGGCAGGTCAAATACTAATGAATGTGTTTGCTCTAACTCATAACACAGCAGGCCCAATTCTACAGTGAGTTATACTCACACTGGTACAAACAGGACTCATCCCCCACAATTACCGAGACCATACACACAAATAAACCTATATCAAAGAAAATACTATTTTTCTTTTAGTGTCTCTGATTTCTGGGTATTTCATAACGGATGAAAGATACTCACCTAGCAAGCCAAAAAGATCGAACAAAGAATTCCCATTCCTACTGCAACAAAAGCACTGGTTATCAGCAGCACTGGATGCAGCAGAAGGAACAAGACTGATGCAGTGCACCCACACTGTGTTCACAACCAACAGCCAGGACCAGACAGGGCAGTAGGAAGAGCCCACCTTTCCCAATTACTAGATGAGAGTGGAGACAGAGGGGGGAGAGGTATCACATTATACAAGCTACCTTTGCAAGAAGACACTCAGGGGTGCAGAATTCAGAGCAAAAGCTCCCTGCCACCTTGAGTGGTGCTAGGCAATAATGGGAAGTTGACTGGGTGGGTCCCCTCCTACCTTAAATTAGCAGCCTATCTGCAGAGCACAGGGCGAGGTGCCCTGAAGTGCCCCTCACTAACCATGCCTGACCTCCCCAGATGGACGGCAGAGGTATAGGTGGCCCTGGCTGTGATCTGTGCCCCATCTCCTCTTCAGGGCAAGGAGGAAGGAAGGTCGAAGTACTGCAGTTGCAACTTCACGCTCATCACCCATTCACCTGACAACTGAGTGCCTGCAGCAAAACGTTATTTTTGCATTCCACGCTTGTAAGTGTCCAGATAAGAAAACGCTGCTTGTGATTTGCTTTGGAGTGGCTGTCACTGTAAAACCCAAGTGGTTGTCAGGGTATCTGCACGCACTGTTGTCCTCCTAGTTTGCTGATGGAGAACAGGGCTGACTCCGTGAAGATGCCCACTCGGAAATACTAAAAACAAGAAGCATTTTGCAACTGGTTTACCCTCAAGAGCTGCCACATCCGAACAACTGAAACTCAAGCATTCACTTGAGTGCGTGAAACAGCCCTGCGTGTTCTCCCTTGGCTGCTGAGATTTCCCAGTGCTTGTCTCCCAAACTCTGCTTTCCACTGGCCAGCTGGGGGTGCTTTACGGGCTCTTCTCCCCCCCGCTCTCAGCCCAAGCAGAGGGCAGATGACAACAATGGCCAGCCAGACCTGAAATCAGGAGCAACAGACTCTTCCCTTTCAGAACGCTATGTAAAGAAGGATAAAGCTATTTCCACTTTCACTGTCCTCCCTTTTAGAAGTGAGAGACCTCTGATCTCTAGCATGATGCTTTAATTCACAGTGACACTGAACTCAGCAGCAGACAGACAGACCAACCCATCCGAGGCAGACAGTGCTCTAGCTAACTGCTTGGGAAGATTTTGTTTTCTTGACGGTGCATTTGAAAAAGAGAAACTGACCACGTGAAAGGAGATAAAGACAGGAAAACAAAGAGGATTACACAGGCTACAATTATTAAACAGAATCCAGCTACATGAAATAGAATCAAACTCTGCACCTATTTTGTCACTGCATCTGTCCAGCAGCTGGTAGGCACTGGGCATCCACTACCACAGATGGCTTAGAAGGTCATAGTGTGACTTGCAGCGAGTGCATTTATCCATATGTATGGAGTGAGAGAGAGACGCTGAGAGGGGCCTAGCGAGAAACAGCTCCTTCAGTGTTAAAAGACAGTCCAAAGGAGGGTTACATGGAAGGCTGTGACTGCTGGAGTCAGAGACCTGTTGCCATGTTCTTCTAAGACCTCAGCCTCCTACGGCTTCCACATAACCTATTACAGCACACAAAGTGGATCCTGTGCCAAGATACCATGAGCCCACAACCTTCCTTTGAAGGTAGACAATTCTGAGTTATAACAGAAAAAAAAAACACGTTTGCTATAGAGACTCCCTCCAATGTATAAAAACATGCATATTTACTGAATGTTATCTGCTCCGTAAGTTCTACACAAATGCGTTACCAAAAAGCACTCTCAATTGCAGAGAAGCTGGAAAACCAGGGATGAGCACAAACCTGTGGGGATCATCCGGGTCACAGTTTGGTAGAAAGTTAGTGACAGCTTCTGCCACTTCTTCATTTAACAGCACATCCCAGAGTCCATCTGTGGCTAGGATCAGAACATCATCCGGCCCATGCTCATACTGCAGGAGGTCGTAGACTCTCACCTAAAACACATGGAAAAAGCACAAGGGAGACATCCATGAAGGAAGAAACTACCAAACCTGGTTGTGAAGCTTGGCTCTGGGTTAGCGGGTTGGCCAGGGCTCCGAAACCCCTCTCCTGCAGCACAGCTGGGTCTGTCTCCAGCTCAGCCCTACAGCTGGCAGCTCCGCCCTGCCCAGCTCTGCGCTGACCCGACCAGGATGGACACAGGCGTCGCAGAGTTGGGCTGCACAGCACCATGCTGCCAGTGTTGATCACAGCCAGCCTGGTTCTGCACCCAAAGCTCTCCCTCTCGCTGGCAGGGCCAGTCAAATGGGAGCTGAATAATTTATTTGATGAATTTTTGGTATTTTCTAATAAAGCATTCACAGATAATTGTTTTCATTATTTGTACAGACCCATTCAACTCTGCCAAATAAATCGCACTGTTCTGAATGTCTGCACAGCAGAAGGCATCTCGTTTGCTTCTCTAGACCAGAAGCAGGCAGCGCACCTAGGAATTAAGCCTGGGCAAGCAAGAGAAACTATTTACCCGCTCAGTTACACGCATCACAAAGGTGATCAGTGGGCAGAGGCCCAATCGAGGTTTGTACATAGAGTACCTCCAAGCCCACCCGCACACAGCATGGTGCGAGGCCCTGCCTGCAACGTGACCCAGGGCCCTGTCCTGTGACATGGAGGAAGCTGGGAGCAGAGGCTGAAGACCTGGAGGGGGCCGGGGGTCCGCCAGAGGAGCCCAAACACGAGCACAGGTCATCGGGAGCATTTTAAAACAAACCTTTTGGAGGATGTAACTCTCCTTCCAGCACGCACTGCATTCCAGCTGACAGTCCGCCTGCTATTGCAGTTCCCAGGCTGCAGCCTTTACAAAGCCCTCACGGAGCACTTCAATCACCACAGCAACAACCCCAATTTGAAAGCAGTGTGGCAGCCCCGGCGAGGCAGAGAGGAGGAAATGCTCTGCGCTGAAATTTGGGAATGGCATGCCCCGTCACGCAGCCTGCTCTAGCCTGGGCTTTGCTGACAGCAGCGAATTTGTTGGGACAAGCACTCGGCACAGCCAGCAGACACTGAGCTGTTCTATCCTCCCTCCTGGTGCCCCTCCCCTCAGGAGCCACAGAGAAGGAAATGCACATAAAACGCCTGGACCTTTTAATGTAATTATGATTTTATGGGACTGCAACCAGCTCCGGGGAAACAATCATCTAGACCTCGCTGCTAATCCTTACTTGTTTGCCTTTCACTCAAAAGCACAAGAAGGTCATTTGTAAAATGTAACCTCACTTCATTATCTAAGGTAGCAGCTGAAAAAGGACTTTGGAGAGGATTAAAGTCAAGGCAAGACATTCTCTTCATTAGAGTGTATCTCCTTATTCAGACTGAGTAGGAATACCATTATAGAAGAGATCCTTATACGCAGCACAGCTCTCCTACCAGGCCTGCTACACAACAGGCAGTAGTTGCCACAATCTCCATCTCCCAGATTCAGCCTATAGCAGCCTGGAGTTCCACCTGGAAAATCACTGGGTACAGGTGGCAAGCCGGCCAACACAGTGACAAGAACCGCACTGCATGTTCTGGTCCAGTCCCCTAGGTATGGGCAAATATTTCAGACAGCCTCACAGCTAAAGCTCAGGGACCTGCACAGCAGCAAGCATCTTGTACAACCAAGCTTCTAGCATCACCGCTAGAAAACACACACCCACTATGGCTCACCTGCCCAGGCAAAGTACACATTAAGCCACAAGAGCCTTTTCCACTGCATTGGTGGGAAACCAAGATCATGCATCACCAGTTTGAATCCTCCTGAACAGAACAACCTTGTCCAGCTGGGGAGTGGCACCAGAGCTGGAAGGTGGGTAAGAAACTTGTCAAAGCTACCTGCAGCCAGTCCATAGGGGAAAACGTCCAGATCCCTGGTGTAGTACCACTCTAGGCCAACACTGGGAGCGGACCATGTTACCAAGAGGACATCGTATTTTCCCAGAAAATCTGAAAATAAAACCTCCACAACCACTGTTTTATGGGTAACCTGAGTACAAACTATTTCCTAAAGGCAAAAGCTTTGTGAACTGAGCACCTCCAGAAAGGGGTGCCAATGAGAAGAAGCCAGATGCCAGAACAGGAAGAGTGAAAGGCAGGGGGTGAGCAATAAGGGATGCCAGGCTGGTACTCAGGAAAATAGAATGCCAAGGTGACAGAAAGCAAGTGGGGGTCAACTTCAGGCAAAATTCTTGTATGGAAGGACCCTGCAGCACATGACGATCAAAATGCTCACTGAAGTGCCGCTTTGCGTATGTTCCAGTTACAGCAGCAGCAGAACACTAGGGCAGCCATGGCCACACAATACTCAAGATGAAGTTCTTACTTCAATCAGACTTTTAAAATACAGCTGCAGGTGTCCTCAGTACACTGCTGACAAAAACGAGTTAATTTAGAGCTGTCTAGTCTAGTGTAGGTTCAGGTTATGCTCACAGGTGCAGAAGCAAGCCCAGCTTCTACCCATCACAAAGCCTTGCCACCAGCTCTCCTGAGCCTCCCAGCCCCTTCCATACTAATCCAGCAAACTTTTGCCCTCTTTAACATCTCTGGAGCAACAGGGCACCCCTTGTGGGCTTCCAGTCTGGCCACCGTACTTCTACCATCTTACCTGACGTGCTGCAGCTGACCCGTTAACTCATTCATTTGACTTCAGCAACCAGAAAACAGGAAGCAGCACCATCTCAGCAGCACATCCACCCGTGACAGTAAGAGCTGGGTTACCCTCAATGCTACCTTGACTGGTACTTCAGAGATCTCTGATGAAATTTAGCACTGGACATTCACCATCCAAGCCCAGAGTCACACACAACACCAACCCAAGCACACATTACGCAGTTTGACACATAATGCCTTTCTTCATTTCAGATGTTTCTTTCTAATATTGCTCACCTACATGCAATCAGAAGCGCTGAGAAAAATGCTCTGGGCAAGCAGGGAACGAAGAGGTGGGCCAGTTTTACATTTACACTTCAAGCAGACCTGCCAGTGGACAAAACCTGCGTTTGGCTCAGGCCAAGGACCACACCAGCTCTGCAAAGGCACCAAGACTCGATTGCCAGCTTTGTTTCCAGGAGGCAGCCAAGGCGAGTCCCTGTGGCGTGAAAACTGTTCCCACAAAAGCGGCAGAGGAGCCTGCAGCCATCTGAGGTGCTCCCGAGCAGCCTGCCTGGGGGAATTCAAGGCAAACAACAGCCCGCATTCAGTTGCCTGCACTATTGATCTACTCAGTCTCTTCAATAAATTAAACCTTTCTTAATTGTATTGTCCCACTGTATGCGCAGTGCTACCCAGCACAGCTCTGCTGGCAAATGACGAGATCTTTCTATACCACCCTCCAAGTAATTTATATGTAAATAATAAAAAGCGGGTCCCAACACTGCTCCCTGCAGCACTCACCAATTAATCTCCTTTTAGCTTTTTACTGCCACCCTTTGTTTCCTGCCCTTTAGCCAATTTCCAGTAGACTGTGCCAACTTTCCACTTAGTCTATAGCTTCATATCTTTTATATTAATAACCTGTGATGCAGAACAGTTTCTCAAATGTTTTTTTCAGAAATCAAAGTGCTCAGGCAAGATCATCTACCGCATTTTTATTTTTTTAATTCTCTGGTAGACATAACCCTGAAGGACTTCAAGCTGCTAAAGCGTGACGTTTGCTTACTTAAACCACCTTGACTCCCTTTGATCAAACAGTACTTCTCTAAGTCCTTGCCTCGCTCGTTCCTTTAAACGCTGTAATTCCCCAAGATTTCTCCAGAAGGCAGATGTGAATCTAAAACGGTTTCCTTTGACATATTTGTGAAGTCGTCAAAAAAGATTTCAGTAACACAGTTGGAAGGGGAAAAATTCTCCTTGGTTACCTTCTTATCATTTGCTCTGATGGGTGACGTTGGGCTCATCGCTGGCAAGGGCCAAGTGCCGCTGTCAGAGCCATGCTGCTTCCACCGAAGGGCTGAGCTGCTGCTTGAAAAATTTCAAGGTGAAATTCTGCTTCTCAGCTGCAACAAGAAGGCTCTTGCTGAGCCTTAAAAAGCAGAATTTCCTGCTGAAAGCTTTCAAATGAGCTGTTCCATTATGAAAAATAAATATTTAATTCCATGCCAGAGAGCCTCAGCCATGGCTTGCCTGCTTTGTGCTACCCCAGTTCATTATAAAAGGCTCAATTCTCTAGAGCTCACCAACCTGCAAAAGTCCTCCAAATCTGGTCTTGTAACAGCTGAGCCATTGAATCCTGATTACATTTGTCAGTCTTGGCTACACGACTTCTCCTCCCATAGCCTGGCGCTCTATCAAAGCATAAATTCATACCACCCCCAAATTACTTCCAAGCCTATTTCTGGATGTGGTCACAGGGATGCTTACCTTTCCTTTGGATAAATTTTGGTGGATGTGCCATACCAGACTTTTGTCACACTGGCAGTAAGTATTCTGAAAACCACCTTGACCCCAGATTTGGAAAGTACGCTGCCATTACAGCACAGAAACAGAAGCCAGACTTGGATTTTCCCCATGTCACAACTCACTGTGCATCTTCACTTCCCGTGCTTCCCCTTTTCCAGGTCTGGAAACCAGATATTGCACTTCCTTACCTCTATAAAGAGGATTCAAAACCCAGTGCTGCACAAGTGACTGCTGCCTCAGGCCACTGCACTTATTTCAAGTGCCAGGCTTCCCAGATGGCAGCATAAAGACATTTCTTAATGCTGGTTTCCGTGCAAGGTGTCCACGTATGGACAGAACAAGTCAGAGAAAAACGTGAAGAGATAAAGCACTGGGGTACCCTCTGGGAAGAGAAGGAAGAGATGCTTAAGAAAAGAGGTGCAAAGGAAAGCAAGTCAGAGTGTACGTTACTTTCTAATAAAATTCAAGTTGTGCGTTGTTTTTTTTCTTTCCTCCTTTCCCGTGTCTCAATATCAAGTTGGCTGGTGCTGTCTTTTCCTCCTGCTGCCCTAGTAGATTTCTACAGAATTTAGCTGAGAAGGGAATATGAAAACAAAGCCAATTTTGCTTCCCTTTAACAAAGCAGTTAAGAGATCCTGAAACGTGGATAGCATATGAACGGAATGCCATATTCCAGAACTTGAACATGTGCACGCACTCACATTCTACACACAAATTAGAAAAGCCCATGAGAAGCTTTGGTTTATACACACAGACAAATGCAGCAGCAACTGGCAGAGGTGATGCTGCTGAGATACTGTGCTGCAGCTGTTATGTAGCCCAGAAACAGTGTGCCTCAACACACCAGAAAGAAAAATAAACAGGTAGAATTGCATCATTCCACTGGCACTAAACAAAACCACCAGAGTGATGAGGGCAGAGCTGCTGCCTGCCTGGCTGAGAAAAGCAGCGGGTCCCCAGTGATGGACACCACACATTCAAAGTGCGGAGAGGGAAGAGTCTGGAGTGACAGCAAGGAAAAGTGAAGAAGGGGCTGTCTCTGGACCTCTTCCTTTTCTTTGAGGTCAGAAACTCTCAGCATTTCTATCTATTTTCGAAGTCTCAAAGATGTTCTAAGCAAGGTCAATTTAATAATTTTCTTCCTTCCTAACAGTGTCGTATCATTTCTGTATTTCCATTCTCTAGCACTGCTGTAGCAAGCAATACATTCAAGGTTGGATACTGGGTATGGTTAAAACAATGGAAAGCAAGCTGACAGCAGATGGCATTCGGGGCCATGGCAGCAAAGCCTCCTCTTTGCATACTCTCGTAGTAAGTGGTTTGCCCTTGCTTAACATTCCATGGAAAAAACGTCACCCGTCCACTGATGTAGGAAGACAAGGAACATGAATAAAATTACACCAAAAAAAGTGAAGCTTGCATGTTTCTTGTTAAAGAAAAAATACTTTCAAACCCCTTTAGAAGTATTTATATGCTTCAGTACAAGGTCAACGGTGGTCAAAAACTGGAGTTGTTTGTGGCGGTAAGCAAAATGATGGAGGCATTTAAAACTGGTTCCCAAACAGGTAAGTAGCAGCTTCACTACTCCTGACATTGTCAAGATGCCATCATTTGGGAATGCAGTGCCACTTCTGCCATTATTTGGGGTTTGCACCAAACCACCATAAATAGTTATGCATTGGATGTGAAGGGGCGGCCAGATGGGAGCATAAAGCACTCTTCCAAAGCACTCTTGGCATTTTCCTACTCAGCATTTGGATAGGCCTAAAGCAGGATGCCATGCTACCGTGGAAGACATCCAATGCTCCCCTTCTGGAGAACGCAGGTTTATGTCAGCTTCTGTGAAGGCAGCGTGATCCAGGCCTCAAAGGGAGTCAGAACATGTGAAGCTGGGAAGAGATGGGTGTCACACTGAATGGGGAGTCTAGGGGATAACCAAGGACAAGGGAGAGAAGGCATCAGTTCTCCGCCCTGGATTTGGAGCAATCAGAGGAAGGCAAACACCTGGGCAATTCGTCACATTCCTACTCCAAGGATGTTACTAACTTTGGCACTTTGGAAGTGCAGCTTGCTACCTGGATTGGGCCACAATCAGAATGAGTTAGATTTGGGAAGAGCAAGTAAGCACATAGTAAGTATATTTGTTTCTCTCCCACAAATCAGGTAGTTAAAGCCTGGCTGTTTTACCTCAGGAGATGAAGACAGGAAAGGTTTGATGTAGATATTGGAGTCATGCACCTTCAGGTCGTGGTCTCCCAGTCCTCGGGTCACCCCAATTGTTGCCATTACCCGAGCCTGGAAATAAAGAAATGGGATCAAAACTTGTTACGTGCACTGTATTAACACGAAAAGAGATCACACTCCTACTCTGTAACTGTCACAGTTAGAGATGAATTCTCCTTTTTCTCCCAGATGCTTGAGATTTAACATTGCTAATCTCAACCTACAAACTTTCCACACACAGCATCTCCACTTCTCATTTTGTATTTGTCCACGTTCCAGTCTGCGCACGTCACTCTTAGACGGCGACCATCTGTAAGGAACTGGCTCTATGGCCACCCAGTCACCTGGCTGTCCCAGGCCAGTCGACAAGAGCACTCCTTCAGCAAGTTGTACTGTTAGTGTGAACAGGTTTTGTAAAAAGGATGAGGAGCCTAATTACTTGCTTAAGAAACCTGTGGCCCCTTCCTTTTGACATAGTGCCACTTCTTCTGTCCACCAAGGAAAAGTGCCAAAGGCCAGCTGAAACTGCTGAACACATAGAGTGTAAGAACTGCAAGAACACACAGGTGATGGGGCCAGTGACCACTGGGCCCTCTGCCGTTACCTCAGATCTAATCCTTTCTTTTCCCTAAGCATCTTTCTCTGGGACGCTGGCTGTTTCTTCATCATTAATGCTCCTCCAGAGACTGACCAGGCATTCTGCCTCACGGGGAACCTAGCTGTCTGCTATTCTACCTTTGCCGCAGCAGCTTCTGAACAGGAACGCATACAGCATCAGTAACAATGTGAGGCTGACTCAAAATTATTTTGCCTCACTAACCTCCGGCTCCATAAAGCAGTAAGAGTAAATTAAAGAGATGTGCATGAAACATTTTGCAAATAATTATAAACCTCACCAAATTCAGAGATAAGCTGCAGGTCTGAACCTTCAAAACTTGGGCTAATTTTGAAAAGCGTGTATTTTTGCATTGAGATAAGAACCTAATGCAGCAGGGGAGCACTATTTAGAAACACAGCGAGCATACCAATATCGGAAAACTGACACCACTGCGTCCTTGTATTGATCCTACTGCTGTATCCAGCTAAGCTTGCTGGGATCAGCACTAATGATCTCACCGTTCTTAATCAAGGAATTGGAAACTAAGTTCATCCAAATGGAAGGTTTGCTTCTTCCTTTCAAGAAAAACTGTCAACAATCACATCAGAAAAATTCAATAGCAAGTTTACATACACTAGCTGAAAACGATGTGGTTAATGGCCGTTAAGCTTCCTAAATCCTGCCCTAATTCCTCTCCTTCCTAAATTGGGGTTTTTGCACCTCAGAGCACTCTAAATTGTTATTAAACATCCTCCTGCTTCATTTTCAGCAAACATGAATTATTTTGCTGTCTTATCTAGACTAGTTTTATCTTACAATCAAACCAGGAACATTTAAAGTTATTTATTGAACATGGTCTCAATGCAGCCTAGTTACTTACAATGAAACATAACCTAAATCAAACTGAACAACAAATGACTGTTTGCTACAGAACTGCTTTTTAATGCTGAGCTTTTCTGTTCCCTCCACCCCAGACATGAGACTGATTTATGACAGAACCAAGATATACTTTCAAGCTGTCAAAACGATAAAATAAAGAGATACTGAGTGGAAAACACTGCACTGCCACAGGCTAAACTGAGTGGTAAACAGCACAGAATTCCTTCTTCCTTTGGTCTGAAGAAAGCGCATGTGCCCACCTTCTTGCCTTCTCCATATATAAGGGGAAACTTCAAGTCGTCTTCCTCAATGGTTTTGTATGCCCTGTGGGGGGGACAAACAACATTTATAAAGCTTGCACTCAATTAGTGACCCAGTGCCCTGAAACAAGCAGCTGTGATTTTTTTCTTTCTTTCTCTTTGACTTATTATTTTTCCTAGGGACTCTGCTTTTGTTCCAAGAAGTACTTTCCTTTTTCTGTGGAAAGATTTTTCATGAAGATTTAGTCCATTTCTCCAAAAGGAAAAGTGACAACAAAGAAGTATGTAGCATGCCAAGCTGCCCCCACTGCCGGCAGGGAGAAAGGTTGACTGGAATAGCATCCTCATCAGGTAAGATACTGTTGGCTATGGCAGCAGCTATACCATAACACAGTGCCATTAATAAAAACCAGTGACAAATAAAGAGCCAAGAAACCAACCAATGACTAGATTCACACTGTTAACATGAAATGGTGAGCAACAGCTGGGCGCGTACAGGTCACAGTGTGAAACAGCTCTCCCTCCTGTTCTCACCTTTCAAGGACTGCTTAAACCAAGCAGTCTTCACACGCTGAAGAGTTTTAGAAGGATATTGCTGCAGTGCTGCAACAGTCAAGGTTGCCAGAGATTTTATATTTTGCAGCAGTTTTCCAATGGACAGGAGAAGTAAATGTTCATGATCTGATTCTGCTTGCCACATGCCTGTGTCCTCTGCCTTTCACACATCCAGCTGTTGACACTGATGAGGTGAGAAGCTGAACAACTTTGCCAGTGAGAAATAAAATAAAAATAAAAGACGGCTGTCACTCTCACAGCCACAGAGACCCTTGGTCTGTGTAACGCAAGCTGGGGCTGAGATGCTGGGGAGCCTCTTTGGTCAGAGTACATCACCCCCCAGCTTTGCCACAGGGGCACGCTTCCCCTCATGCCACAAAACTGTCCCTCCCCAGGTTTTCCCTGGGTGTCGTCCTTCCTCCATCTTTTCCTTCCCGCCTCCTGCTCTGCCAGTCCTTAGGGTGATACCAATATCATAACTGAGAGTGTAGGTCAGCACTCCTTCCCGAAGCAGAAGGGACAGAGCAGCAGCAGGGCCCTGCCAGCCCCTGCTGTGTGGCTCTCGAGCTGGGATGGCTGCTTGAGCCTGGGGGAGATGCATTCAGTTTGAACAATACGACACAAACCAGCAGGAAATTAAAAATTAAAGGTGAAGTCCTATATTGTAATTGAACTGCCCCCTGCTTCACCAAAATGAGGCATAGATCTGGGATCAATAAATGGTGTTGTGTTACATAGCTATGCGTGCTGCAGCATCTAGGCAAGTCTCGGACATAAAAAGAAAGGAATGCAGACATGTAAGGTTTGAGGGTAGGGGTAGAAAAAAGGAACAAAAATAAATCAAAGCTTGAAGAAGAAACAGTAGTGGAGGAGTCTATTCCCACACTACAAAACATCACTAGATGGAAATCCCAAAACAGAACCAAATAAGGTTTGCAAAACACAGTGGGCACTTCATGGAAGACCAGGTAGTCAAGAATGCCTTAGGGCATCTCTACAAGAGGCACTATGGAGAAAGCATTTAAATGGCACAAATCAGTACACATAGCCAGCATGATAAAATGCCTCTGACATTTAAAACTTGGAAAGCCATTCTCTTGGGAAGGAGGAGTCAGTCAGTCATGGACTTTGCTCTTGTTCCTTTCTCTATCCAGCAGGCAACAGCTCAGGTTTCTGCCTCACTCACCAACTTGGATATCCTGGTTTGAACAAGGAGGATGATTTTACCACTGCTCTATTCACTACCTGACTGCTCACAAACACATCCCAAAGCTTCCAGCTAGACCTACAGTGCTGGAGCCCTGGGAAAATCTCCTTGAGGAGGAGTCTGAATTCTTCTCATTCCCTCGCATAGAGGCTGTTATGCTCTGACACCAAGAAAAACGGCATCAGCTGAGTCCATATGGGTCATCAAAGGCAAATGACTAATACAAACCACAAGTCCAAGACCATTCCTATCAGATTTTTAAGTTGCTAGACATATTCGCTACAAATACCTAACATGATTAAGTTAATGTGACTTAAATATTTGCAATCTGCCTTTTTAAGGGAACAAACAAAGCCATTATTTACCCACAGATTAAATTATCTCTAAGATAACTAAATATACTTAAGACTGAAGCCTCCATTCCACATTATAGACAAAAAGCTGGACATGAGCCGGCAGTGCGCTCTTGCAGCCAGGAAGGCCAATGGCATCCTGGGCTGCATCAAGAGAGGGGTGGCCAGCAGGGAGAGGGAGGTGATTGTCCCCCTCTACTCTGCCCTTGGAAGGCCTCACCTGGAGCACTGTGTCCAGGCCTGGGGCCCCCAGTACAGAAGGGATGTGGAGTTGTTGGAGCGGGTCCAGAGGAGGGCCACCAAAATGGTCAGAGGGCTGGAGCACCTCTCCTGTGAGGAAAGGTTGAGGGAGTTGGGATTGTTCAGCTTGGAAAGGAGAAGGCTCCGGGGAGACCTCATTGCGGCCTTCCAATACTTGAAAGGAGCTTACAGGCAGGGGGGGGACCGACTTTTTACACGGGTGGATAATGGTAGGACAAGGGGGAATGGGCTAAAAGTGAAAGAGGGGAGGTTTAGGTTGGACATCAGGAAGAAATTCTTCCCTGAGAGAGTGGTGAGGTGCTGGCACAGGCTGCCCAGAGAAGTTGTGGATGCCCCATCCCTGGCTGTGTTCAAGGCCAGGCTGGATGGGTTCCTGGGCAGTTTGATCTAGTGAGCTAGTGGCTGGCAGCACCAGAGGGCCACCGTGATTTCTTTTGTGGCTTCTCACAGCAAATGACCTCTTGGGCTCAGAACTTGGGTGTCAAGACTCATCTCAAGTGCACTTCTTTTTTTCCTATTGATGTTGCTATTGCCTGAATCAGCCTTTGAGAAACAACGCATAGAACTGCAACTGCAGCAGTGGAGCTGGCACAGATACACTGAAAAGCATCCTGAGACACTCAAGAGAAGTACCGAAGTCCTGCAGTACTACTGAAACAGAATTAATAATATATGAGCTTGTGGTTTTCTGCAAAAGAATGATGAAGGACAGCTTCTCAGCTAGCAACTCTGCAACTGCGCTGGGGAGAAAGAAGGAAGGAAGCTATGAAGTTCCTGGTGATTTATGCCATGTGAAACCTCCTGTATTCTGTACATGTGTTTATTTCACATAGGCTACAACCTTCTGGACTATTTCACTTGACTTTATGCAGTAAAGCTGCATTTATACCTTCCTGTGCTCTCTAGAGAGTATGCTGTACATAAAGATATAATATGGCAATACGTATATCAAACACAGACGCACAGAGAACATGAGGGGGTTGTTTGGCTTTTTTAATGCCAACACAGCCTTATTCAGACATCTCTGTAATTCAGCCTATCTCATTGTTTTAAAAAACACAAACATGGGGTTGCAACCCCCAACGTTCCCCATCTCCCACACCTGCACCCCAGAAGCCTCCAGGGCATGAGAAGACAAGGCCATGCTACTGCTTGCTGCTCTCAGTGAGCCTAAATTCTGTCAGAGCTTCTGCCACGTAAACCTCTGCTTCTCCAAATGGAAAAACAGAGGGAGTGAACAGAGGGGAGCAGAAAAGGCAAGCTTGTGCCCAGCTAAATCTAGCTGCATTTCTTTCAGTTAACTTTGTTTCTTCTCTTAGTTTCAACAGAATTACGAAGTGTTACTGCTGTCCAAAAATACTGAACTAGGGCTTGACATACGTACCACCCACAGTTACATTTGGACTCAGGATCAACATTTTGGAAAACCAGGCCAAATCGCACCAGGAGCCAAAAGAGATGTCAGAATGAAGGAACTAGGACTGATATGATGTTACTCGTATGCAAACTGTAATCTGCTCTACATATATGAAAAAAATCACCAGAAGCTGCTAAATACCCAAGAGAACCCATGAAACAAATTTTCTACAGTACCTGCAGACATTAGCAGTACTTTAGGCATTTGTTAAGTAAGAGATTATCAAAGCTACACACATATTGCTGGGCCAGAATGTGAAAAACGAGTCACCTCCCAAATACAGTTTGCAGAGCCAAAATCCTGGAGAATTTCTTACATGTGCTAAGCCTTCTCCTACCATATAATTTGTTCTTAAAATTGGCCTTCTGAAAGCAGACACAAATTCATGAGTTGGTGACAAAAAAAATCCCCATTATATTTTCTTTAACAGCAAATTGTGCAAGTCTGCTGTTCATGAAAGGTATTGCATTGGCACTCCAAGCACAACAGATGGTAGTGAAAACATAATCTATGCTGACCTAGAAGGATCAGCTTTGTGAGCAACAGGAGAATCCAGACTTCATGCCCACTCCGTGCTCTGCTTTTCCATAGCATTTGGCTTTAGAACATTTGCTCATTTTTCACATCTCTGCTAGTGACACCTGATAGTTAGGGAGGAACAGCAAAAAGAATCACTGTCAGAGGGCTTTAGCTTAAAGCAAAAAGCAAAACCCACTTGTAGCAAGCACCAAGGAAAAGCACTACAGCATCAGAAATGTCTTATACTGAACACAAGGATGAAGACTCTCCTTTGTGACATGTTTGTGGACACACTGTATTTCTAGCACTGCTTTGCTACCACCCTGTAAAAAAGCAAGCAAGCAAACAAACAAACAAATACAACAAAACCCCTCCAGCAAACCAACAAATCTCCCATCCTCCTGGCCTGTGTCACCCAAGGTCAAGCCACCTTGGTCATATCAACAGAAAGCTAGAGTTCTATCCTTGAGTAACACAAAATTTGACAGAAACAAGTGCTTTTTTCTTCCCCACAAGGAAGTGGACTGAAACTACCTTTGAATAACAGCTTAAATCACTACCCCAGTAAGAACTCTCTCTCTGTACTGTCCATTGAACCACAGGCATTAAACCAGTATAAGTAAGTGCTTGCTTCCACATTTTCCAAAAGGAGAAGCGATATGTAGCACAGGTTATGCACAGAGCCACTGAAAATTATGCAGTTTATGTCTCAATGCAGCCATAATTTTTTAAAATGTTCTTACACATGTGCTTTTGCAGAGTCAGGATCGCTAAATTCAGAGAGCACTCTCAGATACTAAGTACCCTCTAGATATGTTAGCTTTAATGTTTCAGTGCCTCGGTGCCTTTCCCTTATTACTCATCTGACATACAGTTTAATGAGGCAAAACTACTATATATAAATACAATAAAAGCACACAAACTGTAGTGATGTTTGTTAAGAGAAAGGATGATGGCAAGTCCAGATGGATTAAAAGACAGATACACATGCATATATGCACAAAACAGTTTTTAGGGAAACATCTATTCTAAACTCAGATACCCTAATATGGTTTCCTTCAGGTAAAGAGGAAAACATATAAGTTTTAAAACACGCCCCCCACCAGCAAAGGCAGAAATACCTTCTAAACTTGAAACTGCAATGTTTTAATTTTGCAAATCCCAGTTCTGTCTACACATCTATAAATTAAAAAAAAAAAAAAAAAAAAAAAAAAAAAA
>VXAV01007911.1:97664-200009 GCA_013399715.1 Alectura lathami
AAAAAAAGTTTTAAATCTCTCAGTGCGCATGCACACAGATATTGTCTGGTCAAATCAGATTGGTATTTGAGCTCTGGATCTCCCAGAATCCTGCACTATGGTGTACAATCAGTCCTAAAACAGAGTCTGGATTTCATGGACATGTCCCCCAGGTACCCAAGCACTGCTCCTGTGGAAGTAGTTCCTAAGCAAATTCCATCCATCTTGGGCAGCCCATGTTAAAGACTCAAGCATTTGCATCTTCTCTTAGGCACTTCCCTGAGTGTGGCTGATTTTTTTAGTCCATTTACCTCTAGTAAAACATTAAAAGAAAGTGGTGGAGGAAAAGTTGGGGAGAGAGTGGGCAAGGACCTAGAGAGGCCCTTGTCCAAAAAAAAGGGCAAATTAGGAAAAAATACAACTGAGGGTAGTTGATACACATCTTCCCTTACTGTTTTGTGGAGGATGGGAGGGACAGAACAGCCACACTGCAGGCACTCTGACTCGCTGCTTGCGACTGGAGGAGCTTCCACCACCCGTGAGCACCCAAACCTGTGTGCAGACACTACAGTCACACATCAAGTGGATCCATGTTCTGAAATGGTTTCACCAGGTCAAGCCTTTTTTTTTCCTTCCAGTGAATTTGCTGACACAAGCACTTCTTAAAATTGACTTCATCTCTTCCACATTTAAAAGACAAACAGGAAGGTCTGTCAGTAACTTACCCTGAAGATAGAGGGGTAAAGGAAGTGGGCTGTCAACACCCTATGCGCTTAATGCACCGAGATGGACAGAAGAACCGTTTGTAAATTCACATTTTACTGCACTTCTTCCTAAAAGGATGTGGTGAAGCAGATGGGAGGAAGGCTGCCTGTTCATCCACTGTGTCTGCTCCACACTGGCCAGCTGGGATCCTCTGGAAGAGTAGGAGATCCCTGTTATGGAGGGACTGTGGAGCAAACTCTTCTGAGAAAGATCCCTGCAGTGTAGAATGGGGCACGTGGCAAGACACAGCAAGCAGAGACCTCGCCACCCCACAGCAGGGATGTCGGAAACTCCTGTGAGAGCAAGGGGCCTCCCCCCAGCTGGGAGCAGAGCCTTAAGCCCATCCTGGGTGGCAATAGAAACGAAGAGGATTTCCCGAGGAGCCAGCAGAGGTCATGTGGAATTCGTGCAGCTCAGGAAGCCAAAGAAAGCATCTGGACTAGAAGGCAGGAGCGGGAAAAGAGACTTCACCTTACTGGGAGGAAAGCTTGTTTTGGTTTGCGTTTTCAGACTGAATAGTACTCTATTTCAGTTAAGTTTCCATCTGACTGAGAGCCTTATGGTGTCCTTCCACATGTGGAACCTGATCGTGTACCAAGGCAGAGCCCCCTAAGCAGCCTTGCGCAGCCATGGAGGGACAGGTCTTGATGCACTCTTCCAGAAGATGCTCCTGCAGGACATGACTTGGACCAGCCACTTTCTTGCCAGGCTCACTTGGCCCTAAGAGACTGTTTCCAAAGAGCTTTACCCCAGATTACTTTCTCCTTTGTTGCAGCACTATTACTTTTTGGTTTTGCTTTCTCCTGTTCCAAAGACGCTGGCTCGGCTCCTGTGGCACGTGTGCACTTGGGGAAACTGGAGCCATTCATCACTGCCACGAGATGTGCTGTACGCAGCAGGTCAGCTCCCACCTCCCACTGGCTCCTGCAGCAAGGGCTGCAAATCTTGAAAAGATGCGTAACATGCACATTGCAAACAGCCATTCATCATCGCAGAGCTGTGCCCCAGACAGCCCAGCACAGCCCGGCAAGCTGCTCCGGCTGCGCACGCCCAGCAGCACGCCCCGTCCTGCGCTCCCTCACAACGAGAGGCGAGAGCAAGGACAAAATGCCAGGCAAGTGGCCACGGGTCATGACTTTACTTCAAAAGTGACATCCTCACTCTCCCTTCTCTAGAAAGGCCTAATGCTGCTAAGGTGGCTCATAATCATTAAATTATGAAACTGTAAGTTGAGGGGAGGAAATTAATACCAGGCATGACTTGGGAAAAGGCTGCTTTCTTGTGAAGTAATTATGAAATTAAAATTTGATCTCTCCCTAGTGATTGTACAAAGGATACGGCTGAGGTCTCAAGCACAACAATACAGCCAGGGTTTCAGCAGAAGAAGCGCAGGAGGTTTCACTAGACAAAAAAAGCTCAATTAAAAAATGGGGCGGGGAGGATGACTTTTTGCAAATTACATGAATTTGGCTAAAAGGCGTAATCAAGCAGGTTATGGCACAAGGTCTGCAGACTTCCAATTACTTTTTACAAGTTGGAATCAAGCTGTTAGGAAATGCAGCTTATCTGAATAAGACTAATAATGCTAAGCTAATTAGGCCCACAGGCATTAGACGGCAGATAAATTCAGGCAAAAAGAGGGACAGTGTCACTTTAAATACTGCCTTGGGATCGGTGGAAAAGCTAATGAGGAGTGTCAGTTGGGGCTGTTTTATTAGGTGGCTCTCCAGAGGATACAGCCCGAGGTTTCTGTAGCAGGGCTTCTGTGCTTGATTCAATAAATCAATTTATATTAAACGGGGGTGCAGCGCGGGCGTCTGCTTCGTAAAGCTCTCTGTGGCATTTCTCAATCTGCTTATGCATGGCTCAGGCAGGCTACCTGAGCGCGCTGTCAAAGGACGTGGAGCGGAGCAGTATAGAGTAAGACAGCAGCCACACTGGTGATATTTGTTCAATTGGGCTCTCACATTACCAAGCAAAACATGTACATTGGCTCTCACCGTGGTGCTCTGGATCCCCAATAAGTGATTAATGAGACCCTGGTTTTTGTGAGCTGGAGACTGAACCGCACACTGCAAGGCAGGCTGCACAATGAAAGCAAAAGGCATCCATCCCAAACAAAATAAAATGGCTTGAAAAGTGAAGTTGCTTTTTAATCAGATGCTCAGAGGCTGAAAGACGTTCCCTGTTGGAAAAGGCCGAGCACAGAATAGGCTGGCGGCTTGCCAGGAAGTGGCCAATATTGACTCTAGAATAAAATGGGGTTTGTTCAGCGCTAGCCCCAGGGCACCAGCCTCTGCCTTGGAATAAATCAGACACACAGCACGTCCTCGGGCAGGGCCGACCGCTGGTCACGCACCACAGCAAAGCCTCTCCAGGACGGGGCGTTAAGGGCTCTGTGGGTACTGAACCAATGGGGCATGCTCGGTGGGGTGCAGCACGCAGTCCTCCTGCTCACTGCGCTCTGGGGCTTCCACCCCAAACATCTGGTGGGGCTACACTGGGTCAGACCACTTTGGATGGGTCCAGTACAACTATACATGGTCCCGGAGGAGAAAAAAGTCACGGACACAGCAGGTCTGAAACAGGACTGTTTGTCTGGGGCTCTCTTGCCACTAAAATCTACTGGAGTCAAAAAGGTAGAGCTTTGATCTGAAAACAAGCATTTAAAGAATCCTGCTTTAATGCGAACAGCAGAAAGACCGCTGTTTATTTTCCAAAGAGGAGCATAAAGTTAATTCTGAAGCCACAGAGGCTGATGCCAACTGGTAGTGCCTCAGGCTGCCTCTGGTTACGCACACTGCTGTAAGGCTGCCCATAAGAGGCACGATAAACCAGAACACCACCGAGCAGGTTTGGGGAAGATGTCTGAGATACATTTGGAGCAAAGCAGAACTGCTCTCTCTGCATTTACCCATGCATAAAGAAAAACTTGCCAACCGTATCTTAAACGCTAAATAAAAGGAGGAGATGAAAAACACTCTGTGCAGTCCTTAAAAGGAGCACAGTTCTCATCAGGCCTGCCTCTTCCCCATGTATTTTCACCTCTTTTAGCATTGGCAGCACTTTGCTTTTGTGGCCAAAGTCCTCCCTGATGCTTCTGTTGCCAGGACATGTCCTCGTCGCTAGAAGTACCCTCCTCTCTGATACAAGCTCAACCTCTGCAAGCC
Organism: Alectura lathami; assembly: GCA_013399715.1. Classification (NCBI taxonomy): domain Eukaryota; kingdom Metazoa; phylum Chordata; class Aves; order Galliformes; family Megapodiidae; genus Alectura; species Alectura lathami. The sequence goes on from VXAV01007911.1 coordinate 101,579, forward strand.
GTGGTCTGAAAACCCCAGACCAGAGATCCAGCTGTGAATGGCTGTTAGTAACACAGATGTCTGCCAGCAAATTACAGCTCGAGACAGCTTGAAGGCTTGTTCAGCAGGAGACACAGCTCTTAAGATGCCTTGCCAGCTAAGGAACGTGTTCTGCGATGGTTGCTCAGTCCCAATGTGCAGAGGACGAGGGTACAGGAGGGCCAACTCATGGCCAGCTCCCACCTAGATGGAATTTATTTTATATATATGTTTAATACAGGGATTTCTCATCCCAGTTCCCACTGGAAAGAAGGGAGAAAGGGAGAGGGGTGGGAGAGCTGGAGGGAGAAGGGAAAAGATGGTCTCAGAGCAGTTACAGGCATCCTGGACTAGTGATGCAGCACACATTGCTGGATCGGTGGTTGTCCTAATGCTGCAGGGAAACTTGGCAGCTCTGCTAACACTGTGGGCTGCAGAGACAAAGCCAGTGTGGAAACTTCACAGGATAAAAAAAAAAAAGAAGAAAAAGAGAAAAGAAAAAAAAAAAAAGGCCAAATGCATTATGACAGACCCAAAGACAATAACTTTTTGTAATCCAAACGAGTCGGGCAAGCCAATCCATTGTTGAGAATCTGAAAAGCCCCAGTGCACAGGAGAAGGGTAAAAATAAATAAATAAAATCATACAGCTTCCAACAGAAAACACAAAAAGTGTCCTGAATTTTAAAATAAAACAGTTCATTTTCCTAAGAAAACACCAGAGCAGAGTTTTACACCCTCCCATTAAAGGATTCAGTAAGTAAGTGTAAGAGTGGCTGTTTCTTCCTGACATCACCTGCACCTCTCTAGGGGTACATGCAAATGTCAACACAGTGAAATCACCGACCAATAAAAGATTCAGACAATTGATCTTCTGCATCGTAAGTGATATTTGGCAACACTTCAGCATACCAGGCTTTGGCTGGCCAAAGCACCATCTGATGTTTTCTGGAAAAGGAATATATATGCTAATTTCCTTTCCATGATAGATATTGTCCTTAGAAACAAATAGAGAGCAGACACATCCTCGGCTGCTGTGTCCTCATGCATCAATTAATTCTAGGAATTAGAAGGGGAAGAAAACAGGAGCAAGACTCTTGAGGCGGAAAACAATCACTGAAACACTAGCCACCTCAAGCCACCACCTCTGAGAGGCCATCAAGCTGGAAATGTAATGTCTTGTCCACAGCCTCAGCCACTAAAATTGACCTAGGCTTTGGATAAATAGAAGCAGATTGCATTTCCTCTGCCTAGGAGATCACTGCGTGCAATTTGATTGAAAATGAGACTTCCTCAGGCAAACACCCTGAGAAAAGAAACGGATCCTTATTTAAAAGGACACTGACTTCGATAAATGCTATGACAATAGAGATTGACCATCTCATTGTCCTGAAGCAAACAAAGAAAGAGGTAACAGATACACTAGCTGTGGGGTACAGAACAGCTAAAAGATTCTGACTCTTTTATTCAGGACAAAAACACTGCCCCCATTTTCTACTGTCAGCCAGAAGTCGAAAGGAACAGCAGGGAGAGGTAGCATCATCACAGTCTCCACATGCTTTTGCTTGGCACAAGTCACCTCTTCCTGTGAAAACACTGAGGTGAATTTAGACTTGAATTTTCAAGTCACAGTTTTTGTATTTGTTCCAGAACAACTACTTATAGCTAAGTGTATAAAACAGTGGTAATCTTTGTACTGACCATATTAGAATCTGTAACTGGATCAATGTGTGTCCCACACTTCAGGAAATTCAGAAAAATCAGCAGGAAAATCAACTCATTTCTCCCCCCTGCCATATGCTAGAGTTTTCAGAGTTCACACACCAGTACTGATATACAATACACTGAAACAAATCTGCAATCCGTTTAGACTTCACTAACCTATTCTACTCACTATTCTACATTAAAACTTGTTTGGCATTAGAAAAAAAAAATAAGTTCGAACAATACTGGCTATGCAATAAACCATTTTGAATAAAGTGAAGTGCTATGCACATATTCACAAATAAGGAAAAAATTGCTATGCAGACTTACCCCTTGGTTTAAATTTTAACTATCCCAACCCCACATGCATCCCTACATCCTGCTTGTGATATTAACTGCAAAACAACCATGGTAAGTAGAACTCCCACTGTGGTTTTTGACATGGCTGTCACGTTCATTTGAAATCTCTACTGTCCAAAGATGGTTATGTTTCCTACTTTGCCCTTTAATTAGTATTTATCAACAGAAAATTTGATCACTGTGATGCCCATTCGTGTAAATCATTTAATTCTTCACAGTTCCTCACAACCCTTTTTGTTTACTAGTAGAAGAGCTGTGTCACCTGTAGACACTTCAACTTCAACCACCCTAACTGCATTTCCTTTCCAGACCTCTAACCAACTCGGGAAAAGCCGAACAACTCCCACAAACCTGGAAAAACCCTCTTTACCTTCCAACCAGTGAAAGAATTTTGCTCTTACCCTCCTCTTTGGAGATATTTCTGTATTTCTCCACAATATTGGGTGGTTTGTCTTTCCCTTGCCCCCATTATGTACCATCTCACATCTTGAAAAACTTTTTGGAAGTCTACATGAAGCAATTCTTTTCTGATGTCTTCAGAGATCTACGTGTTTAATAAGAAAAATATCCCTTTGCAGAAACTGGGAGTCTCATGATCTTCCAAATATTTTACTGTTCAAGTCCTCCGTTGAGCCAATGTTCTCGTTTTGTTCCTATTCTTTCACTCATGCCTGTAGTCTTTTAAAAATGTGTAGCCATAATTTTCAGGGAAGGATTGCACATTTCTACTAGGAGCTGCTCAAGTTGGTGGAGAATTATGGGTATTCCCAGATTAACATGTTCTGTACAGTACAAACACTCCAGATTATTTTTAATAAACTTAGGTTATTATTCTGCCTTTATAACAACATTATATTTATGGTCTTTAAAGTATGGGACAATCAGAAAATCAGAAGCATGTGGAGTTGTAGTTGTATGTGTGCGCCCAAGTCTCCAAACCTACAAGACATCTTTTTTTTTTTTTTTTTTTAACAAACAAACAAATCAACAACACACACACACAAAAACCACATATTCCAGCCTCGTTATCTTCCACTNTGAATGAACATTTTCTATGGATGCTAAAACACGAACAGCAGAGAAACAAAGGCCATTTGCATTTATAGTGCCTTTGCCTTTATATGTCACATACACAGCACTCAACGATGAGGAGCTGGGCTTCTCTAAGTGCCTGACAGTCACTTGAGAAGGAGCCTCTTGAACTGACACAAAACAATGAAGACATGGACAGAGACAAAGAAACAAATATTAGGTTTGTCTAATGACAAACAAAGTCATCACTCTTGTGTCTTCACCTCATGAAATCAATACTGTTCATTCAAGTCTTTCACTTTAGGATGAATATGACTTTTACTATATAGGCCCACCTCTAAAAAAATTCCTCAAGGGTTACCCGAATTAGGTGTCAGCTGCACTGGAGCATAGGAGGTAGCTCTTCTCTTCTGCAAACACTCCTCGGCATGCAAATACACAGTTTACCACTGATCCAGATTATGTAAGAAGCTAATTGGAAGATAGGAAAGTTTCAGGAATATCCCCTGGCCCATCTTTCCCTTTAAGTGTTTGCTCCACATTCAGTGCTTACATGCTAAAACGAACTGAGGTCCTGGCTGTGGAGGGAGGTCAACTCATTTAAAATGTTAACTTCTAAAAGAAAATACATTTGAGAGAAGAAAATATCTCTTATTATAATACAAAGGTGAACACCTCCACCTTTGATGCAGCTTACTCAAAGATGCACACAAAACAGTGTGCACGTGTGGGGAAGAAGGCTGACCCCATGCTGAGAAGGGAACGTCCTTACCAGCCAGTCATGTTGAAGTCACGGTAGAGCATCCTCTTTCCAACTTCCTTGCGCTGCACCCTCCGTGGAAACTCTAAATGCGTGAACTCATTTCCCAGCAAGTGGGGCTGCATGTAAGCCTGTGGGCAAAAACCAAGCCACAGATACCACATGAACATCATAAACATCATCTATTGTTAATGAGGCAGAATTACTATCCCTTCTCACACTCGTTTTTTTGCTTTCTTTTTAAAGGAGGAAGACAACAAGCTCTGCTCCAGTGAGGTGAACAGATACCAGTTCTCACACTACCTGGTGTCTGGTACTGCCCTTAACAGGGAGCTGTTCTCTCCCCCTCAAAACCCCTCATTTCTTCTCATCCTTTCTCAACATTTGGGATCTCTAAAGTATGCTTCATCCATTGACCCTGAAGGAGTCTGCAGGGTCTCGTAAAGCACAACATCTCCTTTTGCAGGCTGTTGACCTGAGAGAAGTAAATGGTCAAAGAACAAAGCCCTTGAGCCAGTACAGACTTGGAGAAGTACATGTGGAGAGGAGTTCAAGTTACCTGACTCACAGTTCAGCTGTGTTGACAACACAAACAACCTAATGTTACTACCATGCTTTAGTCTTCACTGTCTCCAAAAAAATGAAAAACAGTCCTGCCCCTTGTTACCTGTCCATTGTGCTGTACCCCATTGCATAAAAAACTGCAAGTAAACATAATTTGCAGAGCCCTTTATTTTAGAGTTTTCTAAAAACAACCTCCTTCATACAGAATGATTAAAGAAAAGCAGCAACTGATGTTTCTGACAGCATTAATATTCAGCCAGTGCTGCTGCTGTCCCTTCTGGTGTGCTGCTCTCCAGATGCTGGGAGGCTTCCTTGGCGGAGCCAAGCCCAAAGCTCGCGCACTTCACAGCTGACCGTGCTTGAGAACACCATGAGGCAGCTCCAGCTCTTTGTCCACTGCACACTTCTGTACACAGATAATCCTTAAACATCTCTTCCTTCTGAAATAAGCCTAACTTGTTTTTTTTTTTTTTTTTTTTTTTTTTAAAAATTANTTAAACAAATGCATAATCAATCCTTTCCCCCTCTCTCCCTCCCCAGAACCGTACTGTGAGTTTTTCCTGAAGATATAGTCCAACTGGCTAGGGAACCAAAAAAAGCTGCATTTCTTAACCTTTCTGCAGATAACTCTTCCTCCTTATCCAGCCAGTTAAGGCAATAACGTCTGTCTTATCTGCAGCAGCAGCTGCCATCAGGGCAGACCAAATAAGCTGGCTTTAGTAGCTAGGTTTGTCATAAATCTAGCACTCATCAAAGGTGAGCAGCAGGAAGCAGTGGAAGTCCTTATTGATCTACCTGGCAGCTATCATGCAGATAGTTCACAATAAAATATTTCCTGCATTTAAGGGCTGCTCCCACTCAATTTAATAGGAGCTGGATCAGGCTCAGCACATCGCAGCGCTAACCGTCCATCACCGTTCCCGCTCCCTTTGCCAGGCATCCTTTCAGAAAACACCTCCCAGCTCTGCTGAGATGGGGCTGAGGGAGATGCTCTGTGCAGCTGAGAAGACTGGGTTCTGCCTTCAAGAGGTGGTTTTCAAGCACACAAGTGTGATCTTGACATTCTGATCCCTTTCTGAAACAGGAACTCCATCAGATTCTCTCTGTGTACAGTTAAGGGAACTATATTTCCCCCCACTACAGTCTACAGCCACCCAAGGTTCCCTCCCCCACCCAAATCTCTGTTTTGAGTGCTGTCTAATTAGATCGCTGCTTCTCAAAACCAACATGGCTGAGAACTACTACTGACTTTGGAGAGGCCTAGCAGTGTTAGTCCAGATGAGGCTTTCCATACTTCCAGAATTCTGGAATCTTTATTTAAAAGTATATGCAAACTTTGTATTTATGTTTTACTCAAGCTGCAAAATCCCTAATGATTTGTGTATCACACCAGAGAGTGCTACACACATCAGAGAGCTGCATGTTTTTTTTGTATTACGTATTTGTTCTTTCTAGTCTGTGATTTTATATATAAAAAAAGTCAGTCTGCTTAGAAAGTGCAGTTCAATTCAGTTTTGAAAATACATAGCCTATCTTGATTAAATCATTACAAACCACTTCTAGCTAAAGACTAGAGTCACCTATCTAAAAAAAAAAAAAAAAAAGAAACCTTATTTAAAGCAAAAAAAACCCCACCCTAACATCTGAAATCGAAATGGAGCTATTTAACCCTTAGATTATGAGATTACATATTAGGTTGGATCATGGGTTCAGAAGAAATAAACTTACAAGCTTTTAGCATTTTTCCCCTTGAAAACAAGAATTTCCTTTATTGAAAAGGGAAAGCGATTGGGAGAGACTGCATTTCATAAAGATTTACTCAGATGGAAAATCTGAGGTCACAAGTGAAATAAGATTAATAAAGCTGGCAGAGTTACCAGAGGACTGCTAATGTTCAAATAAGATTTCTCTTCCGCAGCCAAGTCTCAATGCTTGATTTACAATCTAGGGATCTTAACTTGATTCTAATATTTTTGGCATCAGTGTAACAGAGGGAAAAGAGCAATTTGGAAGCTTGTGGTGCTGTGAGCTGAATTCTTATGTGAAGAAATGTGTTTGTTTGTTTTCTTTTTTCCCTTTTTTGCTTTTCTCTTTTTTGTGGAAGGGATTTTTTTTTTTTTATTTCTATTTTCTTTTTAACCTTTGTTCTTGATGCTACACTGTAATTCTACAGAGAAGAGAGTTATATTATAAAACAGCTCTGACTTTCAGTCCAGTTTTTTGAGAACTGTTCTCCATTCACTACAAGGCAGGGTTCTCCTTTTTCACCCCAACCAACTTATGCTGAACCAGAAAATATATAAAAGCATATCTTTAAAAATCTACAGATCTACAGACCTTTTCTGTAAGTAGCTGCACAAGCAGACACTAGGAAAACCCCTGAACTGATGAAAAAAGAAACAAAACCAGTAAGCTAACTACCAGAATTTCAGCTGCAATGAGGCACCACATTTTCCATTTTTCATTTGTTTAGTCACGATTTGCAAGAACCTCAGATTTGGAACATGATTCAGAGAACTTAAAATGTAATAAAAACAGTGAGTATCAAACACTTTCTATATCCTTACGAGGCATGTTCAGACAACTTTGTCATTCTGTGTTATGAAACGGGAATATTTTCCATTATTTTTCTTTCAGAAGCTGTTACACTTTTTTGGCATAAATCTGGCACAGTCTGTATCATATGTTTGGTACTCAGCCATTTTATGGTGTATTTTGTGGCTGAATGTATTACATCCAACATTAGCTGTATAAAATGGAGTCTGCTCAGGGAAATATTAGTCACGTTTCTTCCAAAATACCATATACTTCCTGCTGTGCTTCCCAGTGCTCATCAAAGCAAATATGAAATTAAGATAAACCTAAACTTAAGCAATAGTGTGCTTGTTAATTAGGTGGCAAAGAACATCGTGCATAACTTACTCCTTATTGTTCCTCGCAAGTCTCTTTCCTTCACTTCATTCTCACGTCTGCTGATGCCTGCTCCAGCTCCTCCAGCGTGCACTGCTCTGGGACATCACCAGCACCAGCAGTTTTGCTGCATTGCTTGGTATTTTTGAACTTACTGTTTTCCCATGTGTCAGCCATACTTTACAATATTATCTCTCTTACTGTACCATGCCATTTTCCCCAAGCAGATATCCTATAACCTGAGAATACCTCTCACAACAATACGTACTGCACAATGCATCCAGAAGTTCTCCAAATTACCCAGTCGTTACCATATGGCCAGGCTCCCATATAAGCCAAATGAAGATAAATAAAGGAGGTGGTGGTACAGGAAAGGAGGGGAGTGGGAGCTGGATCCATCCCTGGATTTCTCCTCCCTTTGTTACAAAAGGCCAAGACCCTTCCCATAAAGCCACGTCTTTTACCACGGCAACATGCGGTGCGGCAGATGGCCAAAGCAATCCTACGCTAGGTGATGCAGGGACACATCTGACTTGTAACTTAATGACTAAACCTACATTTGGGAGGTCTAGGCTCACCACCCCTTCTGGCTTGGGTTCCCCAATTACTCAGTCCTCACGTGAACAATGAAATAAGAACAGATCCTCTGTGAACCCATGCCCGTCCTGTCTCACGAACTGTTGTTTGTGTGGTGCCAAACACAGAGCACCCACAGCTCGCTGCCACTGATGGCCTCTAGTAGCCATGAGGCCTGCCCTGGCAGCAGCCATGCTCCATATGGTCTGAGCTGTGAGATTTTGGGGGCACCGCCTGACTACAGGTATGGACACAATATGCAGCAATGACATCTTTGAAGTGTGACTCTGATAACTACACCCATCTGCAATACACTCAGTCATCACGTGTGTTAAACGCATTTTGTGAGGGAATAAGTAACAAAATCTATGCCATTTACTATTGCAATTTACACTATTATGACTGAAATTAATGGTCTTCTCTGAAGATAAAAGGACAACAGCCTCTCACAATGTTTGCCCACTCCTTAACTGCTGCACATACCAGCGCAGTTCCCAGTCAATACTGGATTTAGTTCTTTCTCAGGATACACCAATACAGAAAGATAGAACTTTCCTAGTGCAGGCACTGTGTAAGCTCTCCTGCCAGACTTCTAAACAGAAAAGACAGACCCCAAAATTCAAAACAAAAGAAGACTCATGAATGCCCACTAGTGGAAAGGAAGCAGTGTGGACCCTGACTCTCTCTGGAAAGCCAAAGAGCCAAGTGGATACTTGTGTAAGGCCTTCAAGCTTTACATCTTAAAGGAGCGCCCTCTGACTGAAGGGCTGCCTTTCTCTCCCATATCCTTGCAAGTATCCTGGTGCAGAAGTCTGTTTCCACCTTGCCTGCACCCACATCGCCCATTTGAAGCCCGCAGGAGGTCCTGAGGAGCTGTGTGATTCCTCCCACTGCAAGGACAGGGTGTGGGTGGGGACAGAGAGATGAACCTGCCCAGGGTTGCTCACAAGTCAGAGTGACTGGGTAGTGAACTTGTTATTTTGAAGCTGACATGACAGAGGCCTATGCCTGGGGTCATTCTTGGATATGTGGCAATAAAATTGCATTAAAACATGAGTTGGGTAGAGATAGCTTTTGTTTTTCTCCTCAGTTACTCAACCAGAGCTATTTGGAACACAGCTGTATCTAGGACTGGACTGAAGAGCTCTATGCAGCAGTACTTATGTGGCCTAAACAGCTCATTTTCCTGTAGATTTCTTTGCACATGGAAGTTAAGTCTCAGAAGACAGAGGGTGAATGCAGAAGACAACACTTAACCTAAACCAATGCCCTGGGTGGCCGAAGTAATCAATAGGCATTGAAGGCAGAGTAAGGCTTCTTCACCCTGACTGTGCTAACAGTTCAGTAGCCTGCCTGCTCTAAGTTCCCACCCTCCATTTGCCTTCACAGTAACTTCCCCATGTAGACAAGCCTTGAGCTGAAACGGTACTTCTGCATTTGCCAGGCGAAATATTTATGCTAAAATCATTAAGTGACTTTCTTCCTATTGTTCAGGAAGAACAGTTCAATATGTTCAGAACAGAGAAACTCAACTTCAACTGCAAATAAGAAAATAAATCTAAAGCAAGTAAGTTTCAGATGGGAACAACAAAAGAGATGCATAAAACAGAATGACAGGAATCAGAGGACAGCCCAAGGTGATGAGTTATTTGGGATCTAATCAACAGGACAGATGTAAGAGTAGAGTATAACATCACTTTGGAATGTAATGTTTACAACAACCTTGTAGGGAATTTATGTGGTTTTTTATTATTATTATTTTTTAAACACTAGAGTAAAAATATTACTTATGAAATGTTATGTTTGAAATGAACTCTAATTTTGTTTCACGCTCTTGCTGCCTTGCATGTATTTCCTTTGAACATGATACCCATAGCTGTGGTATATTTGTTACACATAGAAACAAAATAAACAAACAAAGGTAAATACATTTCCAAAGGAAACAGCAGAAATGCTTTTCAGATCAGCTGCTCTTTTCAAATATAAGTCAGAAAGGACATCAAAAGAGAAAAAAATCCCTTGTAGGCAATGCTTTATCTCATATTTCCTACAGAAGTACCAGACTTCCTAGATACAAAAGATACGTTTCATTTTAAAGGCAAACAAATTATTTTAAATGTAACTGGAGTGTAAATATTTATTAGGCCTCTTTTCCATTTAAAAATTCTCTGAATATGAATACTCTCAAAGTAGCATTTCCTCTGAAATTTTCAGCTTCAAGCCAGTGAACCTGACTAAAAATGAAATGTGATGGCTGTGGAAACATTTACATTTTCTTTAAAATCTTCAACCACCACCCCTTCAACCACTGGCATTTTGCTTAGTTTCAAACTACAGTGCTCGGGCCAGGCTAAGGAAAAAGGATGCATGAAGAACAGGGAACACCACCAGCCTTGGCCTGTCCATCTTTATTCATACAAAGCAACAGTGAGACTTTCTTGGCTCAAGCTTGAATTTCTAGATGGAAAACGTAGGGTACCAGAGGAAGTGGAAAAGAAACCTTTTGGTCATGTTAGGAATAGCATTTTGATAAACAGTCAATCAACTTCAACCAACTGATCTGACTATCAGTGACAAACCTGAAAAATAACACGGTTGTTTGCATGAAAAATAACATCATGCATTTTGACTTGTTTCTTGGGCAGCTTATTGGTCAACATAACTTGGTGTATAAAGCATTCTGCATCTCCTCAGGTAGTTACCACATCACAGCTTTATGGGTGCTGCTACACTAAACAAAACTAGTCTTTCTTCTCCCATCCTACGCTGCAGCTACTAATGCTCGCTCAGATCACCTCTAAGATGGACATCTTTTCCCTGAGCTGGCTCCACTGGCATACTAGTCGAGCAAATGAATAAAACCCAGCAATATTGTTCACGTGTGTGCACAGAGCACTCTGTGGTATTTTATACTGTCACAAAGTAAACAGTGGAATGTACTGAAATACCTCTGTGGCTTGTTAGCTGTGTGCCTGAGCTCTCATTATCCAACACTCATAAGCTATTGAAGGTCAGCAGCTGAACACAATACATAAGCACAGCCACGTGAACCAATGGCCTCTACAAAAGAGGAAAGACTTCTTCCATCAGGATTTGCATTGTCAGGCTATTCTGCACATTTGCTGATGGCTGAAACACACACATATATATGCATAATCAGTCACTGGTGTTCAGCAGACAACGTGGTTCTCCACTGAGCCACAATAACTCAGCCGCATGTGTCTGAAACTCAGATATTCCTGGGCAATGCTCATCAGCAGCAGCACCTGATTTGGTTCTCCAGTCTCTTACCAGATACTGAAGTCGCTGGCGTTCAGTCTCTGGAGTGAATTCTGAAGACATTGGAATGACTTCACCATTTCGGATTATTATAGCCCTGTAGGAGTAACAAAGTAGCATTAGTAGAGGGGAAAATGTAAACAAACAAACAAACAACAACAAACAAAACCATGGGGGTACAGTCAGACACTTATTCTCTTCCTAGTTGTAGTAAAATAAAGCCATTTCTTTTCTACTGAAGTTATCAACAGACAGGATAACAATTCCTGCTGTGCATCCTTTAGGCTGGATAACAAAGTATATTTGTATATGCCAAATTCACTTCAGAGCACAAAAAAAAAAAAACATCCAGGTATCAAAGGCAAGAGTTATTTCAGTTGATGTCTACTGGGTATCCTTATTAGTGAAATGTAGACACCCAGAGGAGATGCTGCAGAATCAGTGACTGCAGAACTACTCTTTGCAGGTTTTAATCCCAGCAGGGGCTGACACTGTCTAAGCTACTGGCTTCAAATGACTCAAGCAAGCACTTTCCAATTATTGATTGGTCATATGTCATGTCAGAACATTTCTTTTCCAACAGCAAATGGAAATGGCAAAGCAAATCCTGTTTAACACAAATTTAACTAGCTACCTGCCAAAAGCAGACAGGTAATGGAATGACTATAGATCAGTGGGAAGATTCCACATGCACTTCTGCAAATGGCAGAGAGGAAATGCTCTCCAGCACCTGTCTGCTGCCTCTTCATCTGCTCTGTTGCCTGGAAAATATGGTTTGATCCTTCCCTGATGTAATTCCACTGCTCAAAACGCAGCTAAGAGGGGGTAAAATTTACACTGTATTACTACTGCATTTACTAGTCATACATTCACTCAAAAAAACTATATTCCTTTATCTTTCCATTATTTGCGCAGCTCTGTAAGCATAGTAATGCCCGGTGCTTTCAAACAGCTGGGTGGACTCTACCTCATCCCCAAGATTTTAATCCCTGATTTGGGGCTGGTTCTCAACCATCACTTGATTAGTTCACTGTTTGGGTAACAGCAGCATACCAAATTACCTCTCCTCATGAATTCACACAGAATTTGGTGTAGATAAAGTAAGTAACTGTCATTTAAATTCCAGTTTCTACATGTTTTCTATTATCTCTTTTCTGTCATCTTTTAGGCACACAAACACTGAAAACCCAAGTTCTAAAGTCAAAACAGAGGCATCTTGAGAAAACCTGCCCTGACACAAACCAGCTTTACAAAATCAGTGGCACTGTATAATTTTCCAAGTGTTCTGAATATAATATTGGACTAAAATACTCTCTGAATGATCATCTAATATTGCTAGTATGCAAATGGAAGGAAGAAAGGAACTGCTCACATTTCTGAGATTCATGTGGCAAAGAACAGACAGGTGCAAGACTGAGCAGCACTAGCAGAGGTGGGACACCGATGGTGTGTCAAGCTAATTTTTTAATTATCCTTTGCTTCCTCTTTAATCACCATTTCATGGGAAATCTGTATTTTAAAGGCCACTGAAGTCTGGGGTTCAGCTTTTTCTTTGTGCGTACTTCCTATATATGTTGATAGCTATAATTCTCACTTCTGTGGGTAGAACTGGGCCCTGAGGGACTGACATCATATAAAAAGCAATTCAGAGGCGAGTGGGTCAGCCTTTCATGGCTCAACTTATTTTCACCAGAAATTGCAGCCACCTGGGACAAGAAGTACAACACAGCACAAAAAAGCCTGTACAGAGGAGTGGGGAGAGAGAACAAGGCAGTAATGTTAATACCTGATAAAATAGAGCCTCAGTTTTATGTTTTTCATTAACGTTTTCAGCAGTTAGACTTTATTCAACTCGAAAGTTACATCTGCTCGTAAGAGTCAAATGATTTGATCTGAGGAGTTAAACAGCTCTAGATATTAGCAATGGGAGGGATGCAGACGTACATACATAGGTCGCTGGTCTGAATTCATCTCTGCTGGGCTCATTATCCTGTTAGCAGTCTCGTTAGCTTCCCACACCAGCTGCTTAGTAGCTTCATGACAGCAAGGGATATTTCTGACCGTCTACATGACAAAAACGGACGTATCTGTTGGCAGCATTGCTGGAGGAGCCAGGCGCAAAAGCCTGGCCCAGGAGCTGCTGCACTCGGTGGGGTTTTCCTCTGATTTAAGAGGTGCCGAATCAATCCCTAATTGGGCTCAGAGACTGAACTGCCCTTCCAGTGACCTGGCAATGACAGAGCTGGAGAAGTGAGGCTGCCAATTGCGGCCTGAAGTCTTTTCCCATGGAGCAGCCTCCAGAAACCCCTTTAAGTACCTCCCACAGAGGGAGCCTGGTGTAGGGAACAGCCCAGGAGCTGCTTTTCAACAACCACTCTATACAGTTCTGCAGGACAATTAATTTTAACTTTACACTTCCTAAATGGACAAACAAGCGACATCATGTTACGTGAGCATTGCTGCTTCTGCCACGTATGAAAAATGTATGCATGTGATGAAATAGCGCTCTGAAAGCATTTAGCTCCCTGTGCACTGTGGAGGTATGAGTGTATTATTTTATATCAGAATAAAGCCACCCTATTAAACTGTCAGAAATGGCCACATAGGAAGCCAGACAACTTGGAGAGATGCAGTGCTCAGGGAGCATCTGACTCTGCCATGTTTAATGGTGACATTTTAATTTCAACCACAGTGGTGAAACATATTATAGCATGGCCACAGGGCAAGGCTGCCAAAGGAAGGCGGAAGATTCATGTTTGTAGGAAACAAAGCATGTCAACACCAACAAAATATTCTTTGATGACAAAGTTACTTCAGAGCCACACCAATCATTAGTTTATATTTTCTTTTTTTGTTGTTGTTGTTTGTTTGTTTGTTGGCAGGAGAGGAGGCCAGGAGTCACAGATCTGCAGCCCTGGATGCACTGCCCTCCAAGCTGTGTGGCTCTGATGCCTTCTTCATGTAGCACCATCTCAGGGTGAGCAAACTGTTCTGAATGGCCTCCAGGTCCTCAAGGCTTAAGTTCGTTTTTAGAAGTACCTGACTAAAGCTTGCACCAAGTTCCCTCCCCTCTTTTGAATCCAGCTACTTAGCACCCAGTGCAGGGTGCCCACCCACACAAACTGCAGGTCTGCACTTGCCCTTGCATTTCACAGATAGTGCATTGCACAAAACAAACAAACAAAAAAGTACATTCACCAGTTTGGAGCTTGTAAATATTCACAGGAAACTGGAATTCATTAAAAAAAATCCCCCAAATACACCCAAAGTAGTCTAAAATGGAAGAAACAAAACCTGATTTTCTGTCTCTTTGGTGGCCACTTCGAGTATTTCCTGATTTAGAAAATCCCTGCCCTGAACAAACAGATGTGGAGCAAATGATGTACCAGTGCTTCAGTGTGTAAGGTGGGGCTGACAGCCACAGGGCAGTCTGCAGCAGGCTACATCCACCAAGTCACACACAAATGGAAAGAAACACTAGAAGCTTAAAATCTCCATAAAATACTACATTTATCTTTGAGATTGATATAACTCCATAGACCATGACATACAACTAAATGACCATCTGAGCATTCCTGCATTCACACAGAACCTTATGTATCTGCTTATTTTCTATATTCAGATTTGATCCTTTAAAACCATATCTGGTGCTTTAGTATATATTCCCTCTTAAAAGATGAGCTGCATGAAGCAACTAAAGGGTAAAAATCTGCCAGTGTGTTGTAGTGGTGCTCTCACACTCAAGATGTAGCAACAACACAGTAGCCTAGGGAAAATATCAATACATCAATTACTTTTGCATTTTTAATATGGATAAAACAGCCACCTCTCCCTGAAGCAAGCAGGACTNGTGGAGAACACAATCAGCTGAGAATTGCACAGCATCCTTGCTGAGTTTCTTATGAGAAATAAACAGAGGGAAACTCGAGCATTCTAGAGGAAGCTATTGTTGGCTTCTCTCATTTAATCATACAGAGAAAGAAACACTTTAGTGAACAAGGTCAAAAGTGTAATTTCACTGCTGTCATGGGTCTATTGGGATTCTGGTGTTCAAAACAAAGAGGCATCTCCTACTGTTAGGAGTATTCAGGGGACACCCTGATTCCATTACACACTTTTCCAGCCAAAAATGATTTGAAACGCAACATTAAACTACACATTCCTATAACAGAGGATACAAATCTGGTAAAGGTGACAAAGAGAGACCATTCAGAAAACCATTTTTGACAGCGTATATCAATTCCAAGCCACAGGGAGGATGTATCCATTTTGTCAAAAGGTGTTAAGCATTGTGGATTTGGTACAGATGAAGCAGAAGTGTCTGGCCTGTCTGAAGAGGTATTAGAAATGTGTCAATGGAAAAGAAAGAGGGATTAAACTGACAGAAAGAATAAGGCAGGGTTTTATTGCATTCAAAGGAGGAACCAGGCAGTAGATTTTAATTAGGTGTGTCACAAAATAACTCAGGAAAAAAAAAAATGTAAATCTTAGAACTATGGAATTGGTCTAGATGGGTGCTTGTTTACTACGGTAACTAAATGCATGTATTTACAGAAGCCAAGGAAGCACATTGCTAATGTCTGGCGAGCTTCAAACCAGTTCCATTTATTTACCTTTTCTTAATTGCTATGAAGTGAAAGAAGAGTGATTATAAAAAGATTCAAAATAAATGTTTGCCTCTACTGTAGATTAAGTACTGGAACCTAACCATCACAAACAACCATCATGATTACCAATGAGTTTTAATACATTCAGCCCTGACACCTTAGTTTCACTTATTGCTAGGGGGATTACTCTCCTTGTATCCCACGCAGGCTCATTTCTCAATGTTTCTTTAGAAACCAGGTGAACAAACACCCCACTGCATTGGCAATAATCACAAAACTGTACTGCAAAGCCTTTAAGTGATTTCCTTAATTTTATGAATTAAGTCAGGCTGAGGACAGTGAAACAAACCATTTCATAGTGTTTAGCTGGCATTAAAACAAGTCCCAGTGATGACATATCCATCACCATAAAAATTGGAGGTGAAAGCAGCAACTCTCAGCAACACCAATGGCAAAGCACACAGCTGCCTCCCACATATAATACCCATGAGATGACTCAGAAATGCCTGGCTCCTACTTTGCATCTCTACCAAGAAGAAAACAAGCAACAAAATGGGGAGGGCATAGAGCCAATTAAAATTGCCTCTGCCCTCATTTTCCATCTTCTGCCACTCAGCAGTCCTGCCACCCTGCTTTCTTGGCATTTCTCAGTGTAAACATCAGGCCGACCATAAAAACGCGTTCAGACTGGACATGAAAAACTCCTCTGCCATGAGGGTGGTTAAACTCTGGAACAGGCTCCTTAGGGAGGTGGTTGATGTCCCACGTCTGTCAGTGTTCGAGGCATCTGGATAACACCCTCACTAATATGCTTTAACTGTTGGTTAGCGGTCAGGCAGCTGGTCTAGATGATCTTTGCAGGTCCCTTCCAACTGAGCTGTTTTAAGTACTGGATCATTTTTCGTTCAGCTGAACATAGCCAACATTAACAGGTAATGCACTCTCCCTGTGACAATTCAGTCTCGTCCTGCAGGCTGTGGCTAAAGCAGGCTGCTTAGTGGCATCTGCCGATCACCCAGGGGGCTCCTGCCACCATTTTGGTGATCTGGTTTTATTAACTAGTACTGTTTTTAACAAAGAATCATGAATAGGCAGGTAGAAGCTATTTCTCAAAGCAAATAATATTAAGAGATTTCCATGGAACTGCTTTCTTCTCATTTATACTAGCAGCTGAGACAGTCAGAATCTTCCCCACTGCCACCAAGAACAATGAAAACCTGAATTTTTAAAACTGATTTCACATTCCATCCTGTGTATCCAACTAACAACTTAGCTAGCAGCAGTTAAAGGGATTTTCTACACCTGGCAGCCTCCCTCTGCCCCATATATTGCATCCTATAGTAAGAGACACTAGGCTGTCACCAACACTGTTACTAAATTGCTTCAGTTGTTTCTGCATCACTACTCACTCTCTGGTTTTAAAATTAAATGCAACACTAAGCTTTCAGGTTGTTCACAGAGGAAATGCTTAGAGAAGACACTGCCCAGTGATTCTTTGACCCCAGGACCTCAGAAAGTCTTTCGCAGCTCCATTCCCAGGAGATTCTCCCTTAAATTCCCTGCACTACTTTAGGTTGTCCTCACCTGGATTACTTCTCCGAGCCAGTCTAAGGATGGAGTTGCTATTATTAGAAATCAGCTAATTATTAGCAGTCAGCTTTATTAACGGTGTTTCATTTTTGGGCTAATTACACTTTTTGGTACTCCCTCCCATCACTAATAGGATGGTGGTGATTTTTTTTCCTGTGTTTCATCAGGAAAACAACTTTTACTATCGAAATATCCATGTGTGGCACCTTTGTATGTCTACCTATACAAGTTTACCTTGTAACATTTCCTACTCTAGCACCAGTAGTACGAGCCCAAAAGCCAGTTAACTGAACTAAAAGGTTCTGTAATGAATTGCATGTACTTTCCCATTGCTTTACACCTGAACGCACTGATCTTCCAGACAGGACTTCAGCCAGCAGCTAGGAAGCCATTACAAGCCTGTTTTGCAGTGAGCAGATACTGCTAGCACATGAAAACTGCCTGACAATGGTTCCAGCAAGCTTACACTGGAGATTTGCTGCCCTCATGGGATTCATTTTGCTCATGATGTGCACTGTGTGTGTATTCTTCATTTGAACACTACTAAGCCCGGCACTGCAATGATACACCACCACATTTCTGCATCATGGCTGAACAATGTGCAACCCATTACCTGGGTCATGGCAGGGAGATGATGAACAAAGCAGCGCGGTCACAACACTGAGACCAGCTCTGAGCCTCAGGACTGGTATCTGTGGAATCAAAGTCTGTTTCTCTCCTGTCCAGGATATCACATTCATCTCCAGGACGAGTTACTATGGCAACTAAACCTGGGCTTAGGGATGAAGGCATTGCTGTGCAAGCCAGTGCTTACATTGCCAGCAACATGACTGTGGCATGGATGACCACAGAAGGTGGAAGAAGAATCATCAGAATGATTTCAGCCCCTAAAGCGTTACATTTGCTTTGATTTCAGCTTTTCCACTTTCTTAGCTCAGCAGCAGAGCCTTCCAACACTAAGGACTGCAGCAGACCAAGCGAGCCTGGGGTGCTGCCCCTGGTTCCCCCTGCACAGTACGATTGGCAGCTAGAGATATGAGGTGCGCAGCCTGCTCAGTGTGCCTTGGCGCTGACTGTATTCAAAATCAGAGGTTCATTATGCATCAGTACCAGTCAAAGACTGGTTAAAATCATGCCTCAGCACCCTTTGCTCATCTTGCCCCTCACAGATGATGAGCTTTACATGCTAAACACACAACATACATGCAAGGATGTTATTACAGGAGGATTTTTTCCTTGATTAGTGCTCACATTCACCAACAGAAGTAAGCAATGGGGGAATTTTTACTTGCAGTGGCAGCAACTAACTTTTTTGCCTGGCTTGGTTAGTTGTTGTGTTGTTTTTTGTTTCTTCCTCCTCTCAAAAAGCTGAAAAAGCCTATGAGAATGAAAGTTAATAGAATCCATCGCTCCTGGAAACTAATAGCAATGAACTGTGGCTTTCCAGATTAATAAGAGTATTTGAATAGCAAAAATTCCTGTCCCTCCTCATCATCTGAAATGTGGAGACTTCATTGGTAGAAGATATCTCTGTGGTTAGGACTGAAGACTTCACTGAACATACCACACGTACAAACTGTTTACAATGGCTTCAACACCCGACAGACTGCCAGTAGACATCGCAAAGGCGTACTCTCTCCCAGAAAAAACAAGAGTTTGGAGAACAGGCAGGACATTTTTTTTTGTCTTCAGAATACTGACTGCCAAATTAATCATTTCTGCCAAGTCAGTGCTGGATACGCCATGTCAGTGCTTCGGAACTCATCATTCACTGAGTTGTTAGAAAGCATGCACTTGGAGTGCAATAGCTTATTTCTGATCCACCAACTTCTTCTCCACACCTTTGATAAAGTGTGTCCTGAAATGCTTCCAAAAGCTTCACCCAGCACAAAATTCTGCAAGAGGATCTGATGTTGCTGCTGTGCTTGTGAATCCTGTGCTCTTACTTCTCCTTGGAAGGAGTTCAAGTGGTAGAAGGGAAACAGAAGTGCTTTCTGCAGGCCTGCAAGTCAGGCCTTCACGGAAGAGTTGCTGGGGAAACAACGAGATGGGACTTGGCCACATCTTCTGTGTCTAAGACGCCACAATCTTTTCCAGCATTTTCTGCTAAGCAGCAGAATCAGATTTCTCCACCTGCCAAACTGCAGTCACTGAAGGAGAATGTGTGTGGTAGACTGGCCGCGTTTTGAACCTGGTCTCTCTTCACTTCACAGCCCCCTGAGCAGATCAAGCATCGTTATCTGTTGGAAAGCCCTTGAAAGGCAAAGCATTTTTTGGTTTTGAGTGATTCCTCTGAAGAATTAATAACCACCTAAAGAAGAGGATGTGCACATAGCTTGGCCACAATATGGTCCATGAGTGTCATTTTTGCCCCTGGGGAGGCATCATTTCAGGATTTGGAGCAACAAGAATTTTCAGAAGAAAATTTCAGAGAAGGGTCACCATAGATTGCATGGTACAAAGGGCCTGTGCATGGCTGATTTGCAGTTCCTCTTCTCCCACCTTTAGGGGGAGACAGGAGTTAAGAATGCTTCTCCAAATGCTGCAGATCAAAGAAGCTTAGTAACTGAGTTAGTCTTTCCTCCAGAGACCTCTAAATACAAAACACAGTTATTGTTGTTTATGTAGATACAGATGTAAGGAGACAAAAGACCTTACACAGAGCACTCAAACAAAAAAATAAAGACAGACAGACAGACAGAAAGACAGACAGACAGACAGAAAGACAGACAGAAAGACAGACAGACAGAAAGACAGACAGACAGAAAGACAGACAGACAGAAAGACAGACAGACAGAAAGACAGACAGACAGAAAGACAGACAGACAGAAAGACAGACAGAAAAATTTAGATTAGAAAATGGCTAGTTAAGAAAAACTAGAAAATTAAAGTTTCTTTAAAAATACTGTAAACCAAAGATGGAAGCAAACCAATTCTATAAGTGTAATACTCTAGAGGATTGCCAGGCTTCCACCCACCCAGTGTTCAAGCTTCTGGCAAAAAATCACACTGCTGGACTGCCCTGAAGGCAAGGTCAGATACCACGAACCACAAAAATGGGTCAGAATCTTCAATTCTGATTTCTCAAAAATTCTGTCAGGGCTAGAGCACCAGTC
This sequence comes from Alectura lathami, assembly GCA_013399715.1. NCBI lineage: Eukaryota > Metazoa > Chordata > Aves > Galliformes > Megapodiidae > Alectura > Alectura lathami. The sequence continues at coordinate 122,094 of VXAV01007911.1, forward strand.
AGCAAATAGACTGCTGTTTCCACGCCTCTCTCATTTGCTTCATAATAACACACAATTCCACAAAATTTTACTCCCTACAATGAGAACTACTCATGAGAAAAGCAGTTAACAAGCACCATGTCACAGAGAAAGTATAAATGTAGTGAGATTCAACACAGGCCACCAATCCAGAAATAATGGAAACAGAAAACAACGTAGAATTCAATTTTCAATTCACTATTACATTACATGGCAAGAAGTCAGTACTAAACACACATATGGGCAATTGAACTCCAGTGACGTTGTTTAACCTGCACCCACACGGAAGTGCCACAAATACATCCACTCAGCGAGCTCTTACCACTTAACAATCCCAAATGCCTTAGCATTAATTCTACACCTGCAAAAAGGAGGAGAAAATCTATTCAGGCCATGAGGATGCACTTCAAGCAGATGCCCTGAGAAAACATGAGCATACGGGAGCAAAATACAAGGAAGCAAAGAAATGATATCATAAAAAAAAAAAAAAAACAACTGATGAAGCAAAGCAAAAAATGCAGTGGCCCTGCAAGTCTGTGAAGCCTTCGAAACATCAGGCTTTTTGCTTTGATGCCATCTTCTGTCAATAAATCAAAAAAGCCCAAGAACCTATCTGAAGCAAGCGTTTCAGTTTCTATGGAAAAGTCAAATCAACTCATGATGTTCTGTATCTTTTATAATGGCAGAAGTGCTGCTAACCTAAATGGCTCCAAACACAGGACAAAATAGCAGTGCCTGCAGTCTCTGAGTAGCTCCTTAGCCAGACAACATGAGAGCCAGAAGAACGCTTGTGCCAAAGATAGTTAGTATGATCATATTGCATTAGAGTCATTGGAGTGATATTGGGCAAACATTATGCTGCGTGAGGCTACATAGTAATGGGCAGTAATCAGTAAAAACATTTTAAGTCCTTGTTCTACTACTGCTTCATCACTAGCTATAAAACAGCATATTAATAAAGAACATAAAACTGAAAGAAGTGAGAGTAACAAGGCGTGTTATGGCTGTTTAGAAGTAAAAGTCACTTTAGCAATATAAAGCTGAACAACACTACTTAAAAGTATGAATGGAGAAGATTTACTATTCCTTATTTCAAAAACAAACCAGCAAACAAACCAAAGAAACCCCAGCTGTTCAGAGAGTGTACCACAGGACAGTTAACACAGTGTACATACCGCACCGGTAGGTGAAGTGTCAATGCCCAGCAGAAAGGCACTGTATGTCAGACAGCTGGCTACAGCACCACCAGTCCCTGCCTGAACAACCCTGAACGGACAATATTAACCACTGAGAGAGGGAAAGAGAGAGGGAGGTGTTGGAAAGCTTTGGCCAATATTCAGACAAGTTTTGACTCTACAAGTAGGTATACGTATGGCAGAGTCCAAGAATGATCAGCAAGCCACTAGAGAATGAAGGCAGCTCCCTTCAAGTTGTTTATATCAAGTTCTGAAGACATCACCTTATTTTTAGCAGGGTTCTGGTATCATGCGCAGTTAACGAATAATTATTACAGAATTGTGATTGCGTCGTTAGCAGAAGTTTAATTGTATCATTGACATTAGTGATGCCATAACATCAAGCTCAATAATAGCTCATAACAAAACGTACAATTAGCACAATTTTTCTCCCTTTTACACCAACCAAAAGCGTTCAGCTTGAAGAAGCCTAATAGTCCCTACAGAAGTGAGCTAGGGCTGAACCTGAAAGGATTGCTGGCTGGTAATTTAGTAATATGGTAATTAAAGTCTTTTCATGATGTAATTACACATCAACTACAAAAGGACAGCTGCTATACAACAGTGCCAGGGTACGTGGCATGAAATGATTAGATTTGAGAAGCTTTAGTGGTTAAACTGAATACCACAGACATAAGTCTGAGGTATAGCTGGCACCACATAGCGCATTATTATTCAAGTCTCACACTTGGCGTTTCCTTACTCTCATTGTGATAGTAACATTTTCTTGTATGTACCTTGGTCCTGTGACAGCAGAAGCTGTTTAAAACCCACCTTTATAAGCTTCTGCTCTTTTGAAAGTGCCTGGAATTAAAAGACCAAACTCTCTTTTGGGCAGAGGCAGTACAGATAAGGCTTGTGTAAACTCAAAATGTTCAGTTCTCACCCCTGGAGCATGAAATCTCTCATAGATTAGTCTATTGGAACTGTAGCTTGATTTATTTGCAGGTTTTTTTTTTCCTTCTAGTGTGGGGGTGGAGAAAGTAAAAGGAGAATGAGGACAGAAGAGGCACAAACAAGTCGGTGAACTCAAGGAAACTAAAACTCCACTGAAGTACTGAGGGTTTGGGGATCTACTTCCACAAGCCAAAAGCACAAGGCCCATGTTTGGGTAAAAAACAAAACCCACTCTTCTCCTCAAAAGCATACAAACACTTTGTTTGGTAGTTCCCTCATTATACTTTTCTCTATCTTCATTTGTATCTGTACAAAACCAAAAGTTGACAATGCAAGGCATGAGACAGTAAAAACGCACATATTTTTCTACTAACATGAATAAGAACTTCTAGGCTTCATGACTTGGCTCTTAAAGATGCAATAATCCATTATGCACCCTGGCAGCAGGCAGACAAACTCAGAACTGCTTTTCTAGTCTTAAAATGCCATTTTAGGGATGAGAAGCAACTTGGATGTTTCGCAGTAACTGCAGACTGCCTTTCTGAAATATGAGAAGTAGTAGGAGAGAGACTCAGAGACTCAAACACCACCAATGTGTAACTGCAGTGGTCTTCATGACAACATAGCTCAGCACCTGTGCAGACTTTAATTACTCAGTTGCTAACTANCTCAAACACCACCAATGTGTAACTGCAGTGGTCTTCATGACAACATAGCTCAGCACCTGTGCAGACTTTAATTACTCAGTTGCTAACTAACTGAGCCCAAATGCAGCCTGTGTCATACAGAGAACTACTCTCCCTTGCCTGTTTACGCAGAGTGCTGCCAGAAGAAACATGTGAAAGTCTGAAGTCTTGCAAGAACAGTCTCATTCTCTCTCTCTGGCAGTGGTATGGGCAAAGAAGGAGAGAGGGAAAGAATGCAACTGAGAGTTTTCCCGTATGCTCCTAGTTTTAGCAAAGCCAGAAGGCAAAAGAAGCAACTTCGCATTCATGAGTTCTAAAGCATCCAACTTTAACTACAACAAAGCAACAATTCTTGAACTACAGCATTCAGTTCTGAGAAACAGGCAAGTATATGATTCAAAACAGGACACAGTAGAAATCCTAACATGTGATAGCTCCTCTCTCTCTCTCCTCCTCATTCTCTGCAGGAGTAGCAGGTATTTGCTGTACTGCCAATACTACCGTCAATTATATCAAAATCTGACAGTCAGGTGGTCTTCCAAGGCTAGCTTAGGCCAGAGGACTTCCTACTGAACCAGTCCAGCCCCACCAGCTGTTCCAGACGCAGTGCCCTTGTCAAACAGTGTTCAACACAACTCTATTACACCTGTTTTAATGGCTCTTTAGTGACCTTCCACTTCCCTGCAGCCCTCAACTCATTCAGAGATGGCAACAGGGAACAGAACATGAGTCAGTCTCCCTGAGTGCATCCACCACTCACCTAGATCCTGGAAGCCTGTCACTGCCTTCAGTGTTCATTTTTGTGAGAACTGTTAAGAGTCCAGTTGAAAACCAGAATCCCATGGTGATAGCACTTGCCACTAAGGAACTTGGTAACACCAGATATTGGGAGAGCTGGGGAGACATCACAGTCACTTACCTGCTATCACCAGCATTTGCCACGTAAAGCTTCCCCAATAAATACACCACCACAAGGGCTGTGCAGCCACCAGAAATATTATACACGGTCCTCTCTCGCTCTATTTGTGAATCCTATGGGAAAAGAGACAAAAATGTATAAAGGAGAGCACTGCAATTAATGCTTTAGAAAATGAAGACTCCCCTAAAACAATTACAATCTTTCTTAAACTGCAAGTCCCACTGGCTTTCCTTGCTGTTGCAGCTCTAGCTACATGCTCAGGGAGAAAAATGGAAAGTCTTGGAGTACCTACTACTTATCATAGAATCCTAAAAGTTGGATTTTGACACAAAACTAGGAAAGAATCAGGGCAAGAGACTGTAAAACATCAGGTATCAAGGAATAAATGGCAATGCTAAGGGATACAAGAAATTTTGCTATAGAAAAAGCACAGTAAAGGCAAAGATAAATGTAGTTTAACAACAGATACCTGGTAGTATAATTGGAGAGCACTTTGCATAGACAGCAAATAACTAATGAGACCTAGCTATGACATGAGTAACTACCTGCTCTCCAAAATGGATGCTAGGACTGTGGAGCATACACCTTTACAAATAGGAGCAAGACACACTTAAGTCGCAGGGCTACCCTTCACAAACACAGAAGGGTGTGATGCTAAACTTATTAATGTTAAAAAAAAAAAGAAAAAAACAAAAGGTCACGCAGAACAGCATTTACTGAAAAAATTTTAGGCATTCACACAATTGCCAGGATGAACCATAGCACGTAAGGCTGTGTCTTGTCTCATTGCTTTTAGGAGGTCCTGGAAAGAATTTATACACATGCACAAGCACAAATCTATAGAGGTATGTGCCTACCCAAACAGTTTTTCCTGTGTTTAACTTCCAACTGATTATGAGTGCAATAAATAATGATATGTGTGCCACATATATATATATATATATATAAAATACTATAGAAATATAAAAAAATCCTCCTGTTTAATAGATGTGGAGAACACATGTCACGTGTGTCACTGACAGTCAGTCAAGCCCAAGAATATACATTATTCCAAGAAAGCTCAGAGACCATGAAATAAACAGGTAAATGAGCTGCTAATCCAGTACACCACACATCTGAAGAAAATGGATTGCATGCCAATGAACTCCTTCTGCTGCCTCTGAGTTTGGCTTCTGGTAACAACCCAACATGTTACAAGTTACCCTCCTTTCCTGAGTTTGGAATCAAATCCAGTTTCAAACTGGTCTTTCCCTGCAATACCAGATTCAAACAGGGAGTGCCATTTAACATAGCTATTGCAAGCACTGGCAGATCTTTTCAGCTAAACCCTGCCTACTTGTATGCGTTTTTTATTATGAATATTAGTCTCTCTGTGTGCTGTACTTCATTTTCATATTTGCACGGAGCAACAAACAGCTCAAATTGTCCACGCCTTGGGGTATGGGATTTAGAGCTTTATTTCAGAGCTAAATTTATCCGAGTAAAAGAACCACAACAAATGCTAACCATGACAGCAGCAATTTGATTGAAAACCTGCAGTGCTGAAGCAGGCCAGAGACCACTCTGTTTCCTACAGATTTCTGGAGAGCGAGGTGACCCGGGACGGCAGTGGAGATGCTCAGTGGCACTTGGCCGCTGTCCTGAGGGAGCTGGGCAGGGAGGGCTCCTATTTCTAATAGTGCCTGTCACAAATAATGCGATTCCTGGCGGGCCAGCATGCACACAGCCTGATCCCATTTGTGCCATCAGTACGCAGCGGGGAGGGCGGTGGGGACAGCAAGATGTGCAGCGCTACCCGACAAGGCCATCATCTGCCGCATAGTGGAACTGCAAGCTGCTCTCCCACAGACAACGGGTTTTGTTGTGGCTCTTGTTAGTCAATGCAAGTATGGATTTTTTAATTTTATTTTTAATTACTTTTTTTTTTGGTGGATGGGCTGGGGTGAAGACCAGGAGGAAAACACCTCAAAGCTAAAATCCAATCTTGCAGAACCTTTGGTCACAGATATAGGCTTGTTGCAAATGTCTCTTTATCTAATCTTGCAACAGGAAGGCTGATTTTCCTCCCCATGGTTTCTGTATATTTTTAAATTAAGCTGAAGAGAACAGTTCAAAGGAAGCAGACGTTCCTAACCATCAAAATAATTTAAACTTACAAATACTACAGTGGATTTTCCAGGCACTGCCAGGAATTTTAAAATACCTTCATCTCTGCTATTCAGAGTATCCTCCGAGACCTTGAAACAAAGTACAATTCCTCACCTGGTTTCAGCCCTGTCACACACACACTTCACAAGTGCTAGAATGCCTAAGTTAAAATTTATTTCTTTCAATAAGCAGAACTCAAAAGCATTTATTATGGAAGAGAAGATAGATAATCCTCAGGGCCTCATTCTCAGTTTGCTTGACTTAAGCTAGATCTGTGTACCGAAGGAGGTTTCCCACAGCTCAACAAAATTTGAGGGAAAAAGTTAAAACAAAATAAAATAAAGCCCACCATTGCCACTAATTCATTCTGATGTAGAGATATTGGCTTTTAATGAAATATGTTTTAACAGTGCTGCTGGGAAAGCAGTGCAGCACAAAGAGGGGCAAGAAACCCAAGAATACCTCTGAAGCTTTCAGGGGTGTAAAGGGGCTCATTCTAGACAATGTCCAAGCATACACAAAGCTTTCCTAATTTCCAACCTGGAGAAAGATTTCAGAGCAAACTTTTTTTCTTCCCCTCCCAACTCTTTTCTCTAGGATGCAACTCCTCTCTACACAGCAATCATGCCAAGGAAGCAGTCAATCTGTGCTCTGCTGACTTTCAGGAAGGGGAATGTAGCAGCCAGTGGGAGCAGGGTGCCCACAATGGTTGCCTTATGCCCAGTCCCCCCCAGGTGAGGAAAGCACAGGGGAGGATGGAGCCAAGCCTCCAGTGGACACTCAAGTGCAGCAGGGTATGGTTCCAGAGCAAGTGATGAAGAGCTGGGGTCACTTTCGCCACTGATTACAGAGGCAGCCTGAGGATGCAGTGTCAGCCCTGGGACAGCCCATCCCCGCTGTGCTGACCACTGAGGGGGGTAATCTCAAGCACAGGTGCATCCTCAGTGCCTGCCCAGCTAAGACTTGGACCTAAGTTTTCCTGAGCAAAAGCACTGTTTTGTCATGCTAGTTAATAATCTCTTCCAAAATAAGGAGGAAGATTACACCACAAAGGCAGTACTATTTGTTCAGTCGGAGGCTCATGGCGGCTTGCTCGTGCCACCTCGTGGAGACCTGCCGGGACGGCTAAGGCGCTTTTGTGAGCACAGCCAAGGCAGCAGCCTGGGGTGCTGCAGGGTCCTGGCTCATTCTTTCTTCCAGCTTTTTCCATCAGTGTGTCAGACAGTGCTCGAGCACAGGAAGTGCACTGCAGGCACAAGTCACGAGCAGCACTTGCACACACAGGCTGCTGGTGTGCTGCAGGAGTGAGGGGAGAGAGAATGAGAGCAGAAAACACAAGTGCTACCTGGATCTGATGCCAGATCTTAAAAGCTCAGAATCTTGAAAACAGAGGTAGAAAAATTCATCAAATTGCAGCATCATCATTACAAGTAGCCATCATACTGCAATAACAACTAAAATAACTATTTTTCATCTATATCCGTCCTCAGAGTAAGTCCTCCAGGACCCATATCTTGCGGTGACAGCTAGCATTATTACTCCCTACGTATAGGATATCACAGTTGTTTAAAAATTAACGAATAAACAAATGTTTCAGAGGCATAAACTCAAAATTAATTCCTCATTGCTTTCACTCTGTGAAAAAGGCATCAAAATGCCTGTACCACTGTTGAAACCTCCTTATTTCTACTGACTATTTAACCAGAGGATTTTTTTCCAGAAGGAAAACCATACAACACGCGTTGCTCTCAACATTGCTGCCATTTCAATTTGAAGCATTTTGTAAAAGCACCTTTCTAGATTTCATTTGAGTCAAAAGAACCTCAATAAGGAAGAAAATACATGATAAAATGGACACAAATATGTAACTTCCAATAAATGATACAGCCTAGCTATGTGCCATTTTTTTCCCGTCCAAAATTAAACCAGGATCAATGTGTAATGGGTACCTTCATGTCTCTTAAATAGACATTAAATTGCACTCTTGCACACTTGGTTAATTCAGGGAAGAAATTACAGTTCGATGCTTCTATCCAGTACTCGCAAGTATCCCCACAGTTCCTAGAACTGCATCTCTAAATGCACATCTTAAAACCCAACAGATGAAAATTAGAGGATTTGATTTGGAATGCCTTCAAAACTTGAGCTAATTTATTTTCATTCCACTGAAGTAATTCTGATCACTGACAGCTATCAACATTGAGCATGATTATTATTTTAAATTACCTGAGAACACAGAAACTTGTTAATCCCAGTTTCAACACAGAGGACACTATCTAGAAGTACTTCAAAAAGGAGGCATCTTAATCGCTGAAATTTCCAACTTAGGCAATGACTTGGCTTGTCTCAGCTTCCCACAGTGTTTTACTGTACGTAGCTCTAAGACAAGAAGGCTGCCTACGTGTCCAGGAACTTGAGCTTTCACCAAGTGCTAGGTAAAACGATACCCTCTGCTGGCACAAAACTCTCGGAAATTATGCAAGTCTCAGCTGCACTGAGCTAACTCAACAACATTCACAGTGTTCCAATGCAAAACAGGAACAGATAATGTACTGTGCAGAAGGCCCAAAGGCGCCATCCAAAGACTGCTAGATGTATAAGCTAGCAGGAAGTCATCGGTAGGATGAAGATGAGTCATTGGAGGCAGAGATGAGACTCAGGAGTGCTGACCTTATGAGCTACTCCCTTACCCCTTACACAGACGTTTGTGAAAAAGAAAATAGTCTTTTCCCTAAACCAATTATAAACACAACACGCCACCTAGAGTTTAAAGTAGAGAGGGATTATGTAATGCTTTTCTTAATCTGATTTTTTTTTTTTTTTTCCAAAGACCTCCTTTTAAAGTAAAAGATAATATTAGGACTGTATTGCATTGTCACAGCCACTCTTAGAGTCATCTACACAGCCAAGCAAAAGTGGAAATTAAGGCAGCATGTGACTAAAGACACAGGGAGGAAAACAAGACTCTCTGGACTTCAGTTTAGAAAAAGGGAGGACAGATTATGACCTGTACAAGGAATACCCAGACATCACATCTGTAATAAGTTATCCAGGTTTTCTACATTTCTGTTGTATTACAGATTTTCCACTGCTCTAAGACAAAAAGCTGTAAGAAAAACCCCTGCCCAAACACTAGGGTATGGAAAATAAAGTATCATTTCTTCCCTCCTTCCTCAACAAACAATGGAGCAAGCTAGTCCACCCTTTCTGAAGGTAGCATTTTAAATCAACAGATTTTCACGTTCTCTTTCAGCTAGCAGAAACTTAGCTCAGTAGCTGCAGTGCATTTATCTGCTCACATGCCCCACACTAAACCATGCCTGTAGTTTCACTCGTGGACCTACTCACCAAAACGTTGCATGATGCTGTCCAGACTTAGTTTGTGGATCTGTTTGCCTGCACATCCTTGGGAAGAAAGGTCAACCCAGCAAGATAATTGCTATTCAGATTTCAAAGTGAAACACCACTTTGTTATAACAACTGCAGTCTCTAATTAGATGCATGTGCTAAACAAAATTCACATAAATCAGGAAAAGCTATGATTGAATCCTGCCTTTGTACTTCTTTTCAGACAACAAATAAAACCTCCGGGAAATGCTCATTAGTTCAAAAACCACCTGCTCAAAAAAGAGGCTAAAAAAAATAAAAAGAGAGAGAGAGAACAGACATCTCCCAAGACCTGATCCCACATGTACTTGTTGGCAGACCAAGCCTCTGCCTGACAAGAATTATTTTTAAGACTGTGAAGAACTGAATAGAAAAGTGCAGAGCAGCTATAGCAATTATAAAAGCTCAAAGAGAAAATGCAGCCTTCCATAGGGAAGTTGGAGGATGTTATGTTTCCACAGCATCATGATTTCTTCCCAGATGTTCTTGCTGTACACAAGTCAAGTGGGTGGTAAGAAAATTCTTCATGCCCCACTCACGCACTCCCAACCATCCCCACTCAAGGGCTGCTCACATAAACAAGGGTCTGTAGTTCAAGGGATGCTGAAGTGCCTTTGCTGCTGCTTCCACAGGGCAATGAGGCTTTCTAAGGCACACATCTGTATATGTAGCCTGATGATAACAGCCAATGCTGATATGTGCTACTGTGAGGCAACACTGATTTTTAATCTTAAAAAAGAAGAAAAAGGGAAAAAGAAGAACAAAGAAAAACAAGTTTCTAAGACTCCTTTCAGCAGAGGAAACCACAAATGATGTGGTCGTGGATACCTTGGATTTAAGATGCCATTCCTGTTTGACTGCTGGTAAGCCTGGCAGCAACTTTCACAGAAAAAAAAAAAGAAAAAAAAAACCCTTAATGTTCATTTTGCCTGGGCCACGTGAGTGATTAACATACGCAATGAGGACTTCAGAACCTAAAGATATACATACCATTTCCTTGAATGCACTTTCTATAGCCCCAATAACCAGGCACTCATGTGGGATCTTCTTCTCGGTGAAGAAGCGTGTCGGAGGGGTGCTGGGTGAGCCTGGGGCCCCCACGCCGCCCCGCAGGGAGGCCGCCCGCGTCAGCGTCCTGCTGTTGGTGGCTGGGTTGTCAGGCTCCTCTCCCAGGCAGGTGGGCGGGAGGACAGCTGTGTTCCTCAGGATGTCCACGATCTCCTGCAGCTGCTCCAGGATGTGGTGCTGCAGAAGTTTGGAGGCGACCACAGCTGCCCCTGACCCAGCATGTCCATCAAACAGCGACCAGTAGTACAGGTTGATCCCATCTGCTTCCTGGGGAGGCAGGAGGGAAGAAAGAAAAGAGACAGTTACCATAATGAAGTCACAAGTGAGTTGATGGAGCAGCCAGTGGCTCAGCAGCAGCAGGTAGAGCACAGACAGATTTCCTAGAGATAACCTTCCTACAGCACTGGAGAAATGCCAGCATGTTAGTACAACTCTTGCAGGAAAGAGATATGTATTTCTGCCTCCTTTTTTTTTTTTTTTTTTTTTTTTTAATTTAAACTAGGAATACTAGTAAAAGGATGAACTTGTAATATTTTTCACCTTCCAGTCATCACAGAACGCCCTGACCCACCACAGATACTTCTGTGAGACTGACTTCATCCCCTACTGGCTGTGCAGAGAAGTATTTGAGAGTCACATCACTGGTATGTGATGGACCTACCACTAAGGAGATGAAAACTGCACAAAACAGCACCTTGTACGCTTCTGTGACAGACCCTTTTTTTCCACTGGGGATTAGACCAAGGACCTAGCTAGGATCAAGGTGTGGTCCCTGCCTCCATGACTGCTATGTAAGACCAATCCACGCTGACAGAGGGCACAGCTCAGGCTCTTCTTGCCTGTGCCAGCCTGGGAAGCAAGGAGGTCCTCAAGGAAAGTGGATGTAAGTGGGTCCAGCCGCATTCCATCCATGCTAGCCTATATACGTTCACTGTCTAAATATTGCCAGCCCTCTGACAAGTTTCTTGTCCAGTACTGGAGTTACATACCCCATGACCAGAAGACCTACTGCAGGTGTTTCAGTATGCCTCTCAGCATAACAGCACCTCACATCTTACCTCAGCTCCTAGCATGCTGGTCAACACAATTGCTCTCATATAGGCAGAGTAAGTATCTAAAAAAAGTAAATTTTTCTAGACATTACTAAGAATAAGGTATATGTGGTAATGTTACATATTTGTTCCGCAGTTATTGAGCAACAATATGATTTTAAAATATTTCTCCCCTTCTGCTCTACACAGTCTCCTTCTGACAGGTGTAAGCCAGTTCTGCTCTTGCTCTGATCTGAGCAGAAACCATGCTATTGTGGTGGTGGTCACTACGACAGCACCTATTAACCCAGGTCTGTAGGTAGACCAAATTCAGGGCAGCACAAGCTCAGACCTGAAAATATTCCAAGGAGCCATACCCCAGGTAACCTCAACTCTTCTGGAAAATTCACCAAACATCTTCACTGAAACATTTAAGGAGTAACAATACCTGACTTTGCAAGATAGCATATTTGACAGCAGCATCAGGAAAGGGTATTTCCAGTCTCTTTTGCCCTGTTTCTTCTTAATCGCATACCTTCTCACAGCTTTGCTGAACTAACTGTTTGTGGGGCTGCCTTGGCAGGCAGGCAGGAACAGACTAATACACATTTAGAAATACATAATTTTGCAAGGGACAAGAATCAGGCAACACTGCTGCAAAACACCAGATACTATGAAAGCATAACTTATATCTCACAACAGTCAAGTAACTTAAAAATTCTATCTGTACATTATGCTGACTGTGGTCTAATTTAGGATGACAGGCATCACTGCAGTTGTTCCACAGCTATGACACATTTATTTCATTCACCTGAAAATTGCTCTCTTACACAACAGATCAGCATATTGTCCAGACACCATCCGAATCCCATCACCCTGCGTGCCCAGAGCACTGATCGTTTCAAAGTTGTGCACAGCGCTGTGAGCTGAAGCTCCTTGTACTTTCTGCTGTTCCAGCTGTAGGACAGAGGAAACAGGCCAGCATAGGAACACCATGAATTGTCATTCATGAATCCAAAAGAAATTATTCATTGCTGCCCTGAGCTACAGAATTCAAAACCTAATGCAAAATGTCTCCTTTGGCAACATGCATCTAGTCCACTGCTAGAAGTTCATGCTGTTCAAAGTGCAAAAAGTTCAGTGCTGAACAAACACTGTTACTTACAACCTTCTTTGAAATGCACATTCAAAAGCCTTGATTACAAAAATTACATAAGGGCTGTTTTTTTTTTTTTAAAAAAAAAAGTTTACACCATTGCTGCTCTACGTGCAGTGCATGAACTGCATGTAGTCAAGTTCAAACACACCCTTAACCACTGTACTAAAAATACACTCACCTATGCAATCGAGTTTTTCCAAGCCTGAATTCTATCAAGAAAAGGAATCCAGGAGCCTATTGTGAGCACCCTCATTACCAAAATGCTGAGAAATGGGAGGATGGTCCTGCAGTACTGGATTACTCACCACAGTAAATAACACACACCCCACATCCTATAGCAGTAGAAGAGGGAAGGAAAAAAAACAAAAGTACACAGTTCTGAATGCAGCTCCTTATCCAGTCCCACCCACTTGCCCAGTCCGGTAAATTCACCAAAAATTGTGATGTGAATTTTTATGCCTGAGGACATTATCGGCAGTTCTGCCGGCTCACTCATGGCTCAGAATTGCTCCAAAGTTCACACAACAGTTGACTGCTGTAAAGTTCTGCTTAAATTGTTTCTAACAGATAATGGGATTACTGACAAAAAAAATCTGTTTGCAAAAATAGTTCATTATTCATGCAAAGCGTGAAGTAGTTTGCTAACAGAAACAAGTGTCCCAACCTGGAAGTATTTCAACTATAAGCTGAAACCATTTATCCAAAGCAGCTATATTGCCTCCTGAGAGCAGCAGATCAAGTTACTTCAGCTCATTCTCTTAGGATCTGGTTCCCTGGCCAAAATCCCTCTCTCATGATAGACTGTAGGTAATGCTCCCACAGCTTCATGCCATTTGTAAGGAGCAAATCCTTTGCAGATGTATTGCCATTGCTGGCGGGGATGAGGGAGGCAGCACATGTCTCTAACTGTAATTGAAACAGAAATACTTTACCTTCCACTTAGAGTACTTTGAATTTTGATGGCGTCCCCAGCCCCTATTTTTTCTCTAAATCATAAACCTAGCTAAATTAGCTAAAAAAAATAAAATAAAATTGAATTTTCTAAAGCAAATCCCCACCAAAATGTTTTTTTTTTTCCCAGAAAATAAAGCAGAGCAGTTAATTTAAGTCACTCTCTACTAACACAACAGTCATTTAGAATTAGCATTTGCAAAGAGGTGTTCATACCAAGCTACTCCCTACCTCTTGCTGCTCAGCTTCCTCCCTTCTGCCAGCTTCATTCTTGTAACTGCAGCCACCTCACTTTATGTGCGAAGTTTCTGACAGTGCCCCTTCCACTCAGTACACAGAAGAGTGCCACGATGAGGGCATACTTGCCTCACCACCTGATTCAGAAGCAGAGTTAAAGGCTCTATCTCCAGAAAACACTAGTCAGAGCCAATGCAGCTCTTTGTCTCACTAAGCAGTGTTGTCTTGAAGAAGAATGCCCTCAAGGTAGAAAGTAGAAAATGTCCAACCACCAGGACACAAATGGGAAATTTACTGTCCTCCGCTCACCTGCTTATGCCTCAAGTCCTTTGTGCCTTGGTCTTCTGCACACTGTTTTGCCATCCTTCACACAGGCTGACATGAACCAGAGAGAAGGGGAGCGCAAGCCTGGAGCTAATTTACCTCACCATTAACCTTGCCCCTGCACTACAGTGAAGGAAGAACACAAACAGTAACAACTGAAAGGCCCTGCTCCAGAGTGAGTTCTGCTCCAATGAAATCCCTTGTCTTCTTCAGAGGAGAGGAAGTTTTCCGCATCTCACCCTCAGCTGTGCCAACCCTGCTGCTGTAGCCTGGTGGACATGTGACAGATGTGGTGCTCCGGTACTTACTGGGTACTTCCTAGACTGAATAAGTCTCATGTCAGCTTAGCAGTAAAATAGGTGTCAGAGATCATGAAGTTTTACATAGATCAGAGCAGCAGCCTATCACAAAAAGTGAGATTGAAACATTGTCACTTGTTTCCTCTAAGCTACTGGGAAGCATGCATTAGAGCAGAAAAGCTCATGTGGGCCCAAGCTGCATTCTCAGGCTGTCACTGACATGAACACAGCATGATCATGTCAACTCTGGTGGTTCCTGTGTAGTTCACCGATCTTCCTGTCCTTTCTTGGACTAGTAACTCTAAAACAAGATGATGTTGCTACCAGTTCAGCTCCAGACATCCACACTGCACATCTCCATGACCATTCTCTAGATTCTCAGTATGATCAGCAGAGGAAAAAACCCTGCACTTTCACGCTATCCTCATCTCATTCTGAGGTAGACTTGTTTCTTCCTATCAACTGTAGAAATAGTCTAGGTAATTGAGACGTCTGTACTATCAGCATATAAACGTACAACAGATGACTACCACAACACTTCTTTTACACACACATCCCATGTGAGATGTTCTACTGCCTTAAGCTGTAGAGGAGCTGGGATCTGCAGGCACTACTCTAACAAATGTTAGTTGCATTGCTATGAAGACTTGTTAACTTTTGTACTAATGAAGAGAATAACCATGAATAACCTAGTAGCTGTCTACTAGGAAGCTACAAGGAACCAGAAATAAACTCCTTTTTCCTCACCCTGAAAATAAAAGCAGCTCTTTTGTTTGAAAAAATGAATTCTCCAAAACCCATAGAATTTGATAAGAATTAAATACATGATGCAAATAAGGCACTGTAAACTCAGAGAACAAACAAGGGCTGGCAGTCAGGTCAAAAGGCACAAGAAGATCCCTATTTTTTCCTCCCATAGGAAGGAAATGCTGTTATCCATTTTGGTATGCATATGCAGAGCTGTTCTCCATCTCTCATGTTTGGGGAGCGTGAACTTCTTCCTAATACGAAGATATTACCATTCTTCAGACCCTGAGACATTGATTTCTACTAACTCTGTGTATCCTGTCTTTCATTTATGAATCTCCACTCATTCATTCAACTGGACAGAGCCCTCAATTGGGAGTACGATCAGTCAACACAGCCTGATCTAGTTTAGATTTTCTTTCAAAACGTCCAGATTTAACAACATTCTGAATAGCTACTAGATACATCAAGAGAAAACAGATCGTTCACTGCACTGACCTTACAATTCATTTCCAGTATGCACTAGGAAATTTAATAAGCCGCAGACTCCTCAACTGCTGACCTTGCATTCAGGCAGGTTCAACAGTCTCATGGGTTTTGTAATTGTAAAACATAATTAAGACATGCAAAGTTTTGGGTCAAGTTATGGATGAGAAATGATGACAGAAAATGAATGTGTATAAATAATTGGAGCTTGGATATAATACAAATTGAGCAGTGTTAGCCATAAAGAACAATCAACTTCAGACAATTTCCTGGTAAGCTAGAGAGTGGCCCCACATTGTAAACCTTCACAGCATTTTTTATTCAACTAATTCCAAAAAGACAAATTAATTATGTTGCCAACCAAGATTTATTCTGAAAAAAAAAAAAAAATCCACAGACCACCCAGCTATCATTGTGCCCAATGTGAACCAGACATACAAAATGCATCAGGGTGAGTACTGAGTTCTAATAGGATCTGAACTGGGTGAGCAATTGCAACCCTGTCCTCAGAGAAGAGCCTCCTTGTGGCACCAGTGATGTGTTCAGCTACGTACGGTAAATGATCAGCCTTCTGTCATAGAAAACAAATACTCCTTCCCACCTTTGTGACCCAAAGAAAACTGCAGAACTATTAAATTATGTATCTCCATGTTACAACGACAATTAATAATGCATCACATTAAGTCCCTGCCACCCAACCATCACAACAACAATCTCCTGGCATTCCACTCATGTTTCACTCACCAATGGCCTTCAGCATTCACCATCGTGGCACCCCTCAGTTAGAGGGCACTCCAGATATGCAGGCAGGCACTGCCAACAGGAATGCAGGAGGCTTAAGGGTCCCACAGGGCCACCTGCCCACAGCCCATGTGGCAATGTGAGGGAAATTGTGCTGAGGAGAGAAGGATGGGGCACAGGCCACGGGTCACCTCTGCAAAACATCTCTCCCCACACACGGCCCTGGTGGGACAGGGCCCAGCTGTGGTGGTTTCACCCTGATGCACAGCTGAACTCCACCACATGCAGGAGAGAACTCTCATCCTCTCTCGTCAAAGGAAGAACTGGGAGAAAATACAATGGAAAAGGGTTCAAGTGGTGAGGCAAGGACAAGGAGATCAATCGTTCACCAATTACTGCCACAGGCAAAACAGACTCAGTTTAAGGAGATTAATTTATTGCCAACAGCAGATCAGTGAGAAATTAAAGACAGCGGGACAGCCTGTTCCACCACGGGCCTCTCCTGGGCTGCAGGGAGCATCTGATCTGCACCTGGAGCACCTCCTGCCCTCCTCCTGCACTGACCTCGGTGCCTGCGGGGCTGCTTCTCTCCCATTTCTCACTCCTCTCTCCCAGCTGCTGTTGCACAGTGTTTTTCCCTTCCTTAAACCTGCTCTCCCAGAGCACACCCGGGATCTCTCATGGCTCAGCTCTGGCAGTGGTGGGAGCCCTTTTGGAGCAGCACCCAGGAGCTGGCTCTGATCTGACATGGGTCAGCTGGTTGGTGCTGCTCACAGAGACGACCCCTGCAGCCCCCCACTACCAAAACCTTGCCACATCAGCCCAATACACCGGCGTGGCTCCACGCAGCTCCCTTTAGCTGCCTTGCCAAAGTGTGAGGCTGCATGGGTGGAGTCACCGTGAAATAACACTAATCACACAACCTCACATGCAGCTGCCATCTCAGTTCCATACACTTCCTAGAAACCAATGAAATGAAGATTGTAAATCACTTCCCTCATCCCTTCTTTGTCCAATATTTCTACAAGGTACTTCACTACTCAGAGGTGATTTCAGATCGTGTGTTACCGTGGGACAAGACGTCCCCAGGGGGCATTTACAGAATTCATCCCTTGGCTTTCTTTCTTTTATTAAGACTTGCGACTTGCTGGGATGATATTACACCATTCAACGGAGTGTTTCAAGCCTGTATTTCTACATCTTCTTGATCTGGAACTAACTCATCATAGTTAGCACTGACCGAGACTTTTTTTTTTTTTTTTTTTTTTTTTTTTAAAGTATTTGCTTACAATGCTAACAATGCTATGTGAGGGAAAAATACAATATTATACTTCACAGAATAAAAATACAAAAACAACCAAAAATCACATTACAGAAATAATGTGTACTTTTTTTTTTTTCCTTTTTAAATACCTTCAAGCAGCAAAAGATATAGCAAGATAAAAATCCTACTAAATGCTAGTGTAAGACTGCCCTCTAGTAGAGAGCTTTCTCCCTCCTGAAATATGCTGCCTGTTTTAGGAAAACACATTACAAATTTAAATTTATAAGCTGCTATCTAATAACATAGTAGAACAGGTTTTACACAGCTAAATAATTTGTGCTATAGTACCTTCAAGGGCCATGTCGAAAATGGCAGTAAGTACGCTGATAAGAAGAGGACATAAAAAGCAAGGTAACAAGTAGCATGGAAACAATACTATATTATACAGATCATCTGACTCCTCACTTCAGACACTAAGCTCTCTTCTGGTCAAAATATGTTAGAAACAGAAGAAAGTAAGGAAAATTTGAAATAAAAAGGTTTATCTCAAGAAACTTGAAAGGAAGTGGCTGGTTATTCCAAGACGAAAGATACAGAATCACAGTAGGAAACAGCCTTCCCTGATTTATCTTCTTCTCTTCTAGTTCATGAACTATTTCTCACAACACAGAGCAACTGGATATTTGACAAGGCTGAGAGCAATTTAGTTTGAAATGATTAAATACAAAGAGCTTGTAAAAATATGCAATCAATTTACAGACCCTACCACTATGGTTCCAAAACAGCATGATGACCATAACGATAGATACTATCGAGGCTAATGAGACGTCTTTCCAATAATGAAGTAAGTTTTCTATTCCTGTAGTTTTAATGCAATCTAAACTTGTTAAGTATGTAATGTTTGGAGAAGAGTTCCTTCTGGGGAGGATGGTTAACTATGCAGTGAAGTAAATACCATGCAGTATGCCTTTTGTGCTCCTGGGAGCATCTGATACTATTCAGAACTGGAAGTTAACTGGACTTGTGAAACATCACTGCTAACCTTTCCACACCCCATGCATGCTCTCAGAATATGAGAATAGAGGCAAATTCAGTACAGCTGCAGCCACCCACACCACAGATGCAGAAGTCCCCAAACTGTTTTCCCCCAAGCTAGGCCTGGAACTTAAACAGGGTGTCAGAGCGGAGCTAGCATCCCTACAACAGCATCAAAATGTGCCTACACAAGTCACTGCTCCACGTCCTTGTAGCACCCTGTGCACGTCACAGCAGTACCTTTGGTGTCAAACACACTTATTACATGGATTAAGCACATAACTGCTTATCTTTGTGTGTTTTATATACACACAAGTACTGTGGCCACTTGCTTCATTAAAAATAACCAATCCATACATAAATTAAATACACCCATGGAACCAAGCATTTATGTAATTCACCATCTAAGCTGCACCGTCTAAGCCAGACTTGTTTTTTTAAACACAGACTATTCAAACAAATTCTATTTTGCTTTGCATGTGCGTATGCAAAACTCATCAGTCTCGACAAGTACAGGGCACGATTCTTTATCCCAGAGGGTGTAAATATATACTTGAACAAAGGCTGTGACAGTCTGAATTCAATGTTCTCCAAGCAGCAGACAGACCGTACATCCACACGGTCTGACTCCATCACCCAGACAGTGCATTTAGAGAGGTCTAAATGTCTGAATCCAACACACAGCATCAATCACTACTGAAGCCTGAGCCCATGCTTAAAGAACAGATGAAATAATTAGTCAAGAAACAAAGCAGATGAACAGAAGATGATAATAACAGAGAAGTGCAAGATCCCATCACTCTCCCCCCAGAGAGCCACAGTCCATGATCACTGAATTCAGGGTACTGGAGGACCTTAACCTACCTCCATAAACCAAGCTAGTGACACACAATATTGCCTCAGTAAGAAGAATCCAAATAAAGCCCAGCTCTTCATAAAATTGTGCGATCAGATAATCAGTGATGTTATTATGCTTGCAGTGACCTTTACTGGATCAGTTACCCATAATCATAAAACTCACAGTATTCTGCAGCAGTAAATTTCTCAGGATTATAATTTCAGAAATGAAATGGAAAGGAAAATCCAATGAGTACTCCCCTCTGCATATTTAAACTAAAACATCTTTGATGCAAAGAGCATTTTTCAACACAAGAAATTAAAAATCAAGTAGCAGAGCTAAGAAAAATGCAGCTAAGTGTTCTGTATCAATATGATGTAACCAGGAATGCATGAAACATTTAGGGTTCTCCTTACAGTGCTGTATCACCACATCCTTTTACATTTATTTGGTACTTCTCAGGATAGAAGGACACAGAATACAGAAGCCTGCTTACCGAGTTGTCTTTCAGTTGGAGACCTTCCCCGTTCGGCAGCGATGACCTCCGTTTCGAGTTCTTGTTCGGAGTAGAATTGGCACCTCCAGTTTTCTTCTTGACAAAGAGAACTTCACAGCTTGCTTGATCTTCATTGTGTGTGCTCTTCCCTGCATTTATTACCCTAAAGGTGTGGGAGGGGTGGGAGTCAAAAAAGAAAGCAAGGGGCATGCCCAAGTTAGCAAAGCACAGAAGCCTCCACCTGCATCTCATCCATGACTCAACAGGCAAACAGAACCATAACCCAAAAGTATTACAAGTGCCAGCTGAATTACAATACCTGGCTTTCGGGCACACGTACACACCTGCGCATACACACACACGCATGCATGGTTGCTTATTTCCATACACCTACACTTGGTATAACAAGCATCTCTCCCACAACCGCGTGAATAAGAACCAACGGTATCATGAGCATGTTTTATTTGCCCTTAGGCATGACACAACTTTCCTTAAAGGGAGTACTTGATGGTTATGTCTGATAACATTTATGCCTTCTGTTGAAAGATGAGATCCTCAGTTGCTTTTCTATAGCAACGTCTGCTATGGAAAATAACGAATCTGTTGGCTATGGGTGTGTATTTTGTTAACTTCTGAGTCCAGCACAAACGAAATGCCTGCTATAAATCTAAAAGGTGTTAGCACTAAACACACAGAGAAAATGCAACTACTGTTAGTCTGCTTAAAGGACAGACTTAGCTTTGTATTCCAACAGGTAAGCTGCACCACAGCAACACAGAGAGGTGCACTGTGGAATAACTTGAAACAAAAAGCCCTTAAACCCTCACACTTCTTCCTGCCCCAGCTGCAATTTAGAGAGCAGCTCATTTACAGCAAGAACTGCAGGCATGCAGAAAGAAGCACAAGAGCTCGGTACAGCTCTGGGCAGCCAAGGGTACCCCTAGGCTTGCACTGTGGCTGTTTGTCTCTATTCAGAGCTACGAAGCTGAAACCCACCATCATTTTAAAGTCCTAAACAGGAGTTTGTGCTACCCAAGATTCTGCTCTTACTGCTACCTGTCTCAGAACAGCTAAGTTTGAGCACATTACTCACTTCTGCACAAGAATCTCATCTCAAACTAACCAACTTTGCAACAGATGGCTCAGTGAGATGCATGCTTCTCGCACTGAGGACCTGTGCAGGGTGGGACCAGGTCTCGTTATAACTCACACAAGTACACCTTCATCCACAGATGCTGCCTAACCACTCCTCTTCATAACGAGGCTTGAGGCCATGACCAAGACACCTCCTGTTAGCAGCAGCATTCCCACCACTGGAGAAACAATTTCACATCAGGCACAAAACATCCTCCAAAACAAACACTGCCTCCCCAGAAAGCAGAACAGCTGGAAGGCACAACATAATCCTGATGGCAAGTTCAAGACATACCTGACTTCTTGATCGCTAATGTTTTGATTACAGTAAAATTTTACATGACAAAAAGCATTTATAGAAGTTGTTGGAAAGAAAACAAAAATTAAAGGCAGGCCTGCAGGGGACTCTGCATCAGCCTGCCTCTTTTTGTGGAAACGTCAGTTCTGCATCAGTCTTGCTTAAACATAAAATATTCTTTCCATTTTTTTTTTTTTTTTAAGAGTAACATGCCACTGTGACACGCAAATGAGTACTTATTCCTCTAAATAGAAAAAACATGGCCACGCTTCATATACGCATCCACTACAACTAACTGCTTCCAGAAATTGTTTCCTTGCAGTGCCACACCTCACACACCGCAGTCTGACAGGAGAGGGGTTTTATTTGCAGTTAACATCTGTATGTATAATACCACCAGTTGTTTACAAATATTTCTTGTAAATAAACACCAATTGGATAAAATCACTTTGTGAAACATACACAGAGCAGGGATTAAGGTGCATTTAGGGGCAAGGCACCTGTGCCTAGCATTTGAGCACCTGGAGATCAAATACTGATGCAACAGGCATCTAGATTGAAAACTTGACAATCAAGAAGTAAAAAGCACGAAGGATTTAAATGTTCACATCCCTTACCACTTCCTGTTACTTACAAAAATCAGAGGTATTGGAGCTGCTCTGGTTTCTGAGCTTGGCAATGAACTTCAGAGACTTGTAAAGCAGGAGATGTTCTGCTGTTCAAGGGCGTGTTAAGTTACGCACAATATGATGTCATCCTAGTAAGCTCCCACCAAGAAAATTTGTCAAGGTGCTGAGTACATGAGAAAGGCTCTGAGAACACAGTGCCTGACAAGCCAGCCTGGCAGGCAGCTGCTGTGAAACACCTGGCAGCTGAAGCTGTGCATCAAGCACCTTGCTAGGAGGGTATGGCCAAAAGGAACCTGGCAAGACTGAGTACTGAAAAGACTGGGGCTTGGGGTACATGGAGCTGAGAGACGGGGCCGTGAAACACGTTCCCTCCCACAATTCCAGTTTTCCTTTCTCCAGCAGAAGAAAATTATTTTGAAAATTTTAGTGAAGACTTGAAATAATCATGATGTCAAGAGTGTTTATGGGCACTACAGCTAACGCAGGGTCCAAATGCCAAAAGGCTCCCTTCTCCTGATCTGGGCACACATCTGCCCTCACATCCTATCTCATACCCCAGCTTCTGGGAAGGGGCTGCCTAGCATGGAAGCTGGTGACACCTTCTACTCAAACAGCTCTGTGCCACTGCTGTCTTTTGAAATCCTTTTCTCTGTGCAGCTTCTTTAATCCCTCCTTGAGATACTTCTTTCAGTCAAGTTTCCAATGCTGCTTCTCTCCTATCAAATCACAGCTCTTCTCCAAAGGAGCAGAGCATTCCCAGTTCCACCTCCTCTGAAAGGTCTGTTGTAAGGGTCAATACATCCTACACAAGCACTTCTACAGCTGAGGCTATGAGTATTATTGCTGTAGACCACTGGGCCACTGGAGCATCAGAATACCCACAAATGTTTCTAAAAAGAGTGTTGCAGGGCAAGGGGCAGCTTCAGCAACTTGCATTTGTCATTGAGAAGGTGGCCTTGGCAGGTAAGAAGCTGAAAGCAGAAGGGATTGAGTAGAAAGGACATAAAATCAGGTTGCAAGGGTCCAAACACTGATGATAAAGCTTTAATCAAAAGACACAGGAGACATCTGTCCGCCTTGTGACACACTGTCCTGTCCCCATCAGCTTCAGCAGCTGAGAGGAGCTCCAGCCAGCCTCCCTCCTCACTGCAGCTGGGTGCACACACGTCACCCTGATGTCGGCAGGGTGACAACAGCCTGTGTCCCACCTAACCAATGATACAGAAGTAGCTCAGGTTAATTAATACCATACCTGTAAATGGCAGGCAGTGTTCCTACAGTTTTGCTTTGTAATTTCAAGTCATTTCATTTCACTCCAATGAGGATTAAAGATACCATAAAATAACATTCTTTCATAACCACTTGCTGTCTTTCCTTCCCCCCCTCACTACAATCCCACCTCCCTTTTTTTCTTTCCCCACCCGCCTCTAATGGATTAGCATTTGAGTGGATGCCACTGCCTTTTCCTGTGATATCTCATTGATAGTCTTAGATTTCCAGGTAGGTGGCTGTTTCTCCCCCTTCACCCACACACAATTTATTTCTGCAGTGGGAATTGACTTGAAAGAAATTTCATTCTATTTGGTTGAGTTCTCCCACAGATGAAAGGAAGCTTTTGAAACAGACTAAACAATTTCATTCATTCATTACTGTAACTGTGATGTTGCTCACATCAAAAACAAAATACCCACTACTGTTGTCTACTGTGGGCAGAAACTGAAGTCACCCCTGAATCACTCCTCTGAATCCATGGGGTTGTATAAAATCTTCATTTCCTTAACCAAGCTGGAAGAGAACATTTAGACCAAAAAAGATGAGTCCTGTAATACTCCCATGTGAAAACATGTTTTCTCATATCAGCAATCGTACTGGTATACAGGGCCAAGTCCACTTTAGGACCTAGCTAGAAGCTATTATATCTGCCAAGCTGATAAGGACTAAATATAGGATTAAAATAGGCACGGCCCAAAAGCAGAACATGATTTAAAATTAAAATTCATTTAAAAAGTCAAAAACAATGCAAAAAAAGTTTTACAAATTTCCACAACAATTTTAGTGTAAACAAACACAAACTGGTAATGCAGGCATGACATATCCTCCAGCTATGCTTTCCACAAAATCCCAAATACAAAGCAACTGCAAGCAATAAGGCGGTTTTAGGTCACAGTGATGGAGCAAGCTCTGTGATCGCTACACAAAAAGGATGAGCAGCAGCTCTGTCGGTAGTTAGGATGCAGGTAACTATGCGAGTCTACAGCAGATGCTGAGCCAGTCTGGTGGGACACAAATGTGGTTAGGAGTGATCTGACTTCGGGGCTGAACAATCTCAGCCATGGTTGGAAAGATAAACGCCCAGTTCTTGTTACTCACTCCTTCTCTCCTGGCTATGGGCATTGGATAACAACAGGTTGCTAAAGCAATGATGAACTTGATGCTGTAAAAGATAACCACCATTTCTTTTGGTGAAACTGCTGAAAAAAACTAGCAAGAACCCTGGAGGATAATGGTGACAAGCAATGTCAGGTTAACCAGAGCCCTTCTAGCCCAATTTCCACTAACACATCGCATTGCACCTTTTTATTTTCCCCCTCAGTAGGTTAATCTTGGGAAAGTTGTATCTGAACATATTTCTATGGTATACAGGAAGTTACCCTGAAAGTTCTTCATTGATGCTTATCTGAACAGCATATTCAGTCTGCTGAAGTTGGCCTTCAGATGAGTATATTTACACAAAAAACTGAAGATTTATATGCATTGAAAGGTGGTTGTTTTTTTTTTTTTTAATTGTTTAGAAGGCAAAAAGTGCTCATCAGCTTTGGCTACTCTGACAAGTCTGAGCTTCAAATTGAACAAGAAAACACTGAACAATAAAATGTGAAAAGAAAAAGAACCTTTATATAGGAATATACTGCAGCATGGTTCATCAGCCTGATAATTGCCTTTTGGCTCCATTTTACATATTAGGACAGACAACTCGTGAAACAGAATCACAGGAGGGCTGAGCTTGATCTGAAGAGGAGTAGATGTGCCAAGATCATACAGTCAACCCCCTGCTCAAGCAAGGTCACCTAGAGCAGGTTGGCCAGGACCATGCCAGTTGGGTTTCAGATATCTCCACAGATGGAAGTCTCCACCACCTTTCTGGGAAACACATGCCACTGTTCAGCCCCCCTCAATAAAAATGTTTCCTGATGTTTAGATGGCATTGCCCATATTGAGTCCACTGACTCCTGTCAAACTGAAGAGAGCATACTACACACACCATAGCAGTGACTTTTCTTTGTATTGCCCCAATCATTTCACCACACATGACTGTGCTAATTTGGCCTTGATTGGGTGACAATAGAGTTCATCAATGAGCAACACTTGGCTTTTGGCTACACTCTTATGAAGGGGAGTCAGGAGAGATGTTAGCCTGATAGAAGAAAGGATGTTTGCTTAAGGGGTTCACCTGTCCTAACCCAGTTAGGTGACAAATACACAACCATACTGGTCAAAACAATGCAGGGACAGCCTGCCTCTAATCCCTACAGCAAGGGGCCTCCAGGCCTCAGAAATTTTTGCTTTTCCTACAAGCTCAGTACTGCTGCTACTGAAACAACAACCACCCACAAGCAAAACACCCAACCAGATGCTCAATTTGAATTCAAAATATTTTAATTTTATTGTAAACTCATAAGTGAATGTTTGAACATGCTAAGGATGCTTGGAGAAACTAAAATGCCATTTTCTTTGCAACTTCCTTTACCAAAGTTCTGCTTTTGAAAGCATATCCAAAACCAACTCATCCTTCCCAGTTCTGGGAAGTTAATGCCCTTTATAAGCAAATAAAAGCTCTCCTTATATCTACATTGAATCAAGTTATGCGTTTAAAGTACTTCAGTAAATCCCACACCATTAGGCTATGATGGTGCAGAGCGCCATCGCAGCTCTTTCAGGGTTAAGGGCAATCATGATAAATGGTTTATGCAAAACTGGCCCAAGCTTCAAAAAAATTATCTTTTTTATTTAGTATGTGTGAAAGTTAACCACAACAGTTTGGTGGTGGCAGTACTAATCCCTTTTATACAGCTGTCATCTTAAATTAGCCCCAAGCTAATCCTGGCAAGTGTGACAGAAAGCGTACACATTTCCACAGATAAGTACTCACGCTTCATTCACAATAACCCTCCACTACGGCAAGTATTGTGAAGCCCCCATAACCTGAAAGATGTCAATTTGCTAATTTATTCTTGAAAATTCATTATAGCAAACTGTATATATATGCAAGCACACAAATGCAAAGCAAGAAAAAAAAAATGCATACAGGTTTGTTACCAAGATTCCATAAACAAAAAATGAATTCAAAGCCACTCTTACATCCGTAATTTTTAAGAATAGCTTAGAGAAGACATATACCCTGCTGCTGGAGTTTCACATCCATTGATTTTCCTCTGGAGAACGTTAAATAGCAGATCTGCAGGAATGGGTCACATGCGAAATAGACAACAATGATTCTTTGCCATAGAAACATGCCTCAAAATTCAATCTTTTACGCCTAGTACTAAAATTACTTTTCTAGACCTATCCTTTGAAGCCTTCAAAATGTAAGCTAAATACAAGACAAAAATATCAGCATCCAGAACCTGTCTCTTTAGACTGCAGAATAATGGCAGCTACCTTAATCTTGATAGATCTTGATCATCCGTCAAAACATTTCCATAGTGTTCATTCACTCTGCTTTTGGAGAGACAACTCTAAAATCAGTGTTCCCATATTTAAGGTTAAAAAAAAAAAAAAAAAGACAATATTTAATGTGAAACAGCATTAGAAAATACTACAGTGTTTATATATATATTTAATACACTTACACGCACAGAGTTCAAATTAGTACCAGTAAAAAGAAAAATCACCGTGGAATGCAGAATTTCTACTGAAGAGTAAGCACACAGCAGTGAGCCAATGACTGTGTGTACAGGGCTTGGAGATAGGGGAGTCCTTTCCAGCCCAATGCACTCCCGTCACCCAGAGGGGAAACACTCGACCTCCAGGGTCAGCACACCACCTATTACCATGGTACACCACCACATTTCATAGGAGTGTGCAGTGATCAGTCCCCACTGCTCTCCAGAGGGCACGGAGCTCTGGGTAGGTACCAGGGCACAACCTCAGGGTAAGGTGCTCCTCCAGGCTGCTGCTGCCCTTATGGGGTGGGGTGGCAGGAGGAACTGATGTGCCAAAAGCAGTGGAGACACAGGGAGGCTAAGGAGCTGTTTTGGAATGTGCCATATCACAGAGTCACAGTGGCTTAGGTTGGAAGGACCCTCTCCAAATCACCTTCCCCAAGACCCTTGCTCAAGCAAGGCCACCCATAGCAGGCTGCCCAAGACCAAGTCCAGACGGGCACGGAGAGGGAGCAAACAAGTGCAGAACTGCTTTATCGCGCACATGGGCAGGATCTGGCACAGGGCAGGAGCTACTCACTGATACCTTGACAATCCTGAAACACCAAATGGCTCTGGGCTGGTACCAGATGCTGGTCTGAATGGGAGCTGGGGCTACACAGCTCATGAATCTCCAGCACTATCATTGCTTCCACCTGTGTTGCAAATCTGTCTTCATTATGAATCCTGCCCTTTCCAAAGTCAATAGCTCAAGCACAGATGACTCCTATAAAACCTCAGGTCAAGCCATCATCTGTAAATGTGCACAGGTGAAAACCTGCACGTTTGCAAGTAGTTTGTAGTTAGCACAAACACGGTAAGTGTGGCCAACCATCAAATAATTTAAGAAGAGCTATAGCTAAAGAGAACTTGCTGTGTCCAAGGAGTTCCAAGCAGCACTTCAGGGACAGCTCCTGCACAGTGTGATAAAAAGGCACTTGCAGTCCCTGAGAGGTCTTACAACAGGTACAAAGTCAACACTAGAACTAATATGTACTGTAACTTCTACGCAGCCCTTCCCATTATTTTCCAGCCACTGGGAAAGTCTTGTCAAGATCTGTAAAGATATGCATCTGGAAATAACAAAATATTAGTGTGTCCCTCTACACTGTAACACCAAGGAACAACTTGCTTTCATAAATTATAATTACAGTTGCACATATGTGAAATATGCAGCAATTGAAATTGGAAGTTCAAGAAGAATCCATTAACCTTTTGACAAGACTGCAAATAAACACTAACTAAAGCTGTATGCAGGCCAAAAAGAAAACCATACAGAATGCAACAGCTAATTCCAGAAGTTAGCAAGGAAGCCAATTTCTCAGGCAAAAGAGGAAGGGTGCACTTACATGCGCATCTCCTTTCTTGGCTTTCTGCCCACAGGTACACCTGGGCAGCATACATTCTTTTATTTTTTAAAACCCAAATCAATGCATTGCCAAAGCAAAACTGAAGAGACAACACAGAAGCAGAAAGAACAGATGATGGGGTGGGCAGGTCCTGCTTAAACTAACACCTCTGGGGAAAAAGGGTTTATGGACTAGTATGTCATGAGTGCAGGAAGCTAGCAATGAAAAAGAAATGGTGCATCACAGCTAGTGCTATCTAACTGCATACATCAAATACTAATCTATTGCTTCCTTTGGGAAATCCATACGTTCATCCCACTTTGGAGATTAACTTTTGCCAGAAAGCAGCACAGGAATTCACAGGGTGAGGGGCAACACTGCTGCTTGGACAGGTTTGCCTTCAGCTTCAAGAAGTCAAGCCCACAGCACCTTCACCTCTGTGCTTGCAGCTGCAGTGACTCTGAACCAAGCCAAGTAGTTTTAATCCTCTTAGGCATCTACATGTGCCTACAGCCACCTACATGTGATGGCTGCTCCACACATGGTCCCCAGAGGTGCAGTCTATTCAGATGTCCACAGTGCAGACAGTTAAGTCCGAGCTAATCACCCAGACTTTATTTATAAGCAAAGATAAAGAGGACATCTGGGGGCATGACCTATTTTAGTTGTCTATATTAGAGGGAGGTGTCTGTTGGTCTTCATGGACAGTAAGGCAGAGCCTAGACACTTACACAGCAGGTTGTCAGCATACAGTCAGATAATTCCCCACATATGTGCCTGAGGTGGGCGAAAAATTAGATGCCAACTTCTCCATTGGTAAGCTTCCTTGCTATTTGAAATGAATTTTCCTCAAAATGCACTTTTAGTATACATATTAATAATACATATTATATGTATTATATGTATTATATGTATGTATGGTATACATAATAATGGCGATTAATAATGCCACCCACTGCACAGAACCAAGGTTAAAGGAAAGGTAGAAGAAACAGGATTAAATGCATCAAAAATGACTGAAAGGCCAAGGACAGGTTACCAGGTGCCTCAAATTTAGCATTATAGCTCCTGATGTGACAAGTGAATTTAGCATGGTGCAGTAATTTAAATGCATCTAAAACAGCTGGTGGGATTCTCAAACACAAAAAGAGATAATTGTCAACCTTATTCACAGCAATTAAATCTGTATTGACTAAAATAGAATCTATTGTTCCCCCAAAACTCTGGGACTGGAGCCAGAAGCAACTTCAGTGGAGCAGAAAGTTGGCAGTTTGGGAAGGGGCAGAAAATTGTGCAATTCTCTGGCATTAAAAAAAAAAAAAAAACACTGAACAAAGACAAGTTCAGAGATTTTATGGAAGACTTTCCTCTTGCAAAAGTAACTGGAAGATATCAGAAATCAGTACTGAAACAGATGTCAACATAGACTTATCACAGCGTGTACTCCATACAAACAGAAGTGCATCCAGTAACTTCTGTAAAGAAAGTAATTCTGAAAAGAAGAAAGCTAGAGACTGTTATTGCTATATTTAGACACTTGCATAGTGCTCAGATATGTTTCCTTTGGAGTCATTCGAGCACATGATATTTAGGCAGACTGACGGAAGCTGGATAACCATTATTAAGAGGCAACCACAACCACCAGAGAAACAATTATTAATCTGCTCTCAATTCAAAATGATCATGAAGAAGTGGCAAAAGATTTGTAAATCACATGCCAAGGACAAAATACCTCTACAGCAGCATCAGGAGACAGCTGTCAAACTGGGAAAAGCCACCAAGAAGTGGTGCCAGATCCTTAGAAGCAATGCACAGGCTGTCACACGTTGGTCCACATGCCCCAGGGAGACCAGTGTGTGTGTTGGCTGACATGGAGGCAGTAAGGGAAGGACTCCGACAGACTGGTCTGACAGAAGAAATGCAAGCTTCCTGTACCTGTAGGCTAGAAGAGGTACCAGAGTTCCCCAGGACTAGACCAGGCTGCAGAAGGCTCTAAGGGCAGCTTGCTGTCACTGCCAATGCTTTTGGTCCTGTTTCCACCTTTCCTCCATCTTGTGGTTTTGTCTCCTCCCTGCACCAGGTCTGGCACTCCAGCTCTGTGCTAGCCCACCGGTCCCCTGCCAAACATCCCTCATTTTTCACCAGATCCATTTCCTGATGGCTTCACAAGTTCAATCAGCCCAGCAGAATGTGGGAAACCTCAAGACCAGTGAAAAAGAAACAGCAATAAAAGATGAGTACAGATAGATGCTGTTATGCATCTATCACATCATAATTAAAATCCATTAATATTTAAAATATCTTTCTCTGAATCTTCCAATGTGTTGTATTATTCATCAAAAACACTTCCATTGCACTCAAGAAAAAAAAAAATTTAACCATTCTTCTACAGCAAGAAGATTTCATACAGTGACTGTTATGTAGTGCAGAAATGCCCACATAGCTTCTGAATTTGCTAACTCGGACACTGTAAATGAGTCCCAGCAATGAGATGGACGGTGAGTCAGCAAGTCCCAACCCTGCATGGAGACAACAGCGCAGCATCACCGTGTCATAGTGATGGCAGGGTGAGAGTCGCTCCTTTCTGAACACCACTCTTCTGGACCAAAGTTTTCAGCAGAAATGCTTGAAGCAGCTTTTGATCTTGGCCACAAGCCCTGCTTGTGATGCCAACCCAGAGCAGGCGTTGTCCCAGCTGCTGCTTGGCTCTGCATGATCATGCTCCCAGTGCTGTGCCCCGGCTGCCTTCGCAGGGAGCCATGGCACTGAGGTGCCCACACAGTCTGCAATACGACTTCAAGTGTTCTCCAAGTCTATTAGCTAAACTAAACCTAATAAAGCCTAACCCTGCCTCACATTCTCCAGTCCCCTGGCAAATTCTTCAGGGTTCAGGCTGAGTTCTCCTGAGCTCCCCTTATCACTAGATTAAGGACATAAAACTTAGAGAGAGTCCAAAGGAGGGCAACAAAGGGTCTGGAGGGCAAGATGTGTGAGGAGCAGCTGAGGTCCCTTGGTTTGTTCAGCCCAGAGCAGAGGAGGCTGAGGGGAGGCCTCATGGCGGCCTACAGCTCCCTCACAGGGGAGCAGAGGGGCAGGCGCTGATCTCTGCTCTCTGGGGACAGCGACAGGACCCGAGGGAATGGCATGGAGCTGTGTCAGGGAGGTGTTAGGAAAAGGTTCTGCACCAGAGGATGGTGGGCATGGAACAGGCTCCCCAGGGCAGTGGCCACAGCCCCAAGCTGCCAGAGTTCATGGAGAGTTTTAGACACCGTTCTCAGACACAGGGTTTGGGTTTTGGGTGGTGCTGTGTTGAGCCAAGAGCTGGACTTGGTGATTCTTGTGGTTCCCTTCTAACATGGGATATTCTATGATTCTAGGATACAACTACAATATTATGGTAAGCCTTTTAAGTTTGCTCTGTCTTGGGTTTCTCTGCTCCTGCTGGCTAATCCCCAGGATGGCATCAAGCCTTCTGACCCAGTTCTTCAACCTTCTCTAGTTGGTTCTTGCCCACCACCAAAAAACTTTGTTCCCTTTTCTCATTACTAGGAACTTTCTAACCCTGCATCATCCTCCTTGAAAGGAAGATGAAGGAGATATTTCCTACTTTCAGTCAACGCCATCCAAACATACCGCCAATAAGAAAAAAAAAAAAGAGAAATAAACAGAGCCTCCTATTTATATGGTTTAATAAGCAGTTGTAAACAAACTTCACAGGAAACCAACGTAAAAACACTACTTTTTGACCAACTGTAAAAATTACCCTCTAGTTCTGCAGGACAGCTTCCTAATATAAGGCAGTAGAGCAACTTAAGATGCATTACTTCTTGCCTTCAAGTATCTTAACACATTGTACAAGATGTTAGAGCTATGTAGCAACCAACAGATTTTATGTATACAAACAACTTGGAAGCAACTACCAAGTAAGAACAAAATGAAAGAAAAGAACATTTTAAGCACAAGGGACATCAGCTTAATAAAAATTATTCTCATTATGTAATCTATGGATAATCAGTGAATTCTATTGTATCTTACACAAATACACACAAAAATACCTTTTAAAAATCTTTAAAGCAACTAGTGAAGCAGACACAACCTTCTATCTTTGTCTTCAGTTTCTCACTTCTAACTTCCAAGATCTTCACATTAATGTCATTTTCCTCCCTTTTACTCATCAGCCATCTTAGAACATCAATCTTTTCCCATTGAAGTGTGTGTGTGTAATATTCCATTGAGAAGAAGGAAATCCTTTATTCTATAAACTCAATCAAACACAAAATACAATCACGCCGCCTCCAGAAGAGAGCTTTTGTAATCAGTTAAATCACACTTTAAGTCCAATCTTCTTCATGTACACACAACCACATATCTTAAAGATAAACCTGTCTGCGTAAGACAGATTTTATTTACCACACAAAGATAAAGAAATCCCGTCTCTGTAGTTCTGAGTGTTGAAATCAAACACTCCACAGAAGACATGAGTAATCAGCAAAGCAATTAGAAAGAAAGATTTAAAACACAGAGGAGTTTTCTACTGGGAAGAAGAGGGGTAAAAAAAAAAAAAAAAGAAAAAAGGAGAGAAAAAAAGTTTCCTCTGAAATATTGATTATATCAGTAAGTACAAAATTCAATCTTACTAAGTAAACGTTTGTGAGATCCTCTTGCCTCATTACCCTCCCTTACTAAATTGCCTCAGTACAACTCTGCTGCCCCTGATGTCTCAGGGCTCTGAAGTACCATTTTGTGGGGAGACAGCAGGGACCGGGAAGTGTAATTATGCACATCACCAATCGAGAAACATTTTCCAGAGGAACTTCACCCTCCCGCAGATGCCCCAGGACCAGACACCTCTGAGTAAACGCCAAAGGAACTGCCAGCTTCCTGCACAATGTTCTTTTACTGTACATTATGGCTGCTATAATCTCAGTTAATCACATTTCATCACTTGAGTTTAGATAAATACAGCGCCCACATATCTGACTCCTTCCCTTCTTGTGAAAGTTTTGGCTGGCATTTCTTTCCTTTTATAAAGAAAAGAGGCTTTTCTTGGAGGCTGGATGCTGAAGGGAAATTGTTCGCCTTTCTTCTATTTTTGCAAGCAGTATTTCTGCTTAAGAAGGCACGGCTTTTCAATTATGGCCAGAAAAAAAAAAAAAGTTTAATCCTCTTACTTCCATATGCATGAGACTTTGCAGTCTTCTGGATTTACTGTACTTTTTAGACCATAACTACCCATTGAATATAAATTGAATTTCTGCCATAAAGACATCAGTGGGTGGCCATGGGACTAGCATCCCATTTATCTGCACATACAAAAATTTCACTGCATTCTATTTTGTAATCTCCATGACAACAGTTCTACTTCCCCCTTCCCTAATTTCCCTTCTGCCTACCAGCACAAACTGAACTACACTGAAGGAAAAAAAAAAAAAAATAGTCTAAATGCCTAATTAAAACCATCCAAACACTCCAGTTGGTGGTTGGCATTATTGTACATCATTCTTTGCATTTCCTTCATCAGATAACAGATCTTTGGTCCAATGTGCTGTGAAGCATAGCAAAAAATACCCTCCTAGGATCTTGCATATTTTCAACATGTCCCTAACATTTAGTAGACATTTTCTCTGGGGATGAAACTTAGTGTCCAATTAACATTTTGAATAGCCTCAAAACTGCAAAGAACACTGGAATGCTAATTGTATCCATTAGACTTCTATGCTTCAAGCATATTTATCTGTCTATGACTCCGCAGTGGCCTTCAGCTGTGCTTCAAATATCACAATCAAAACATTAAACAAGAACATTGTTACAGTTGATGCTCAACAGTACATAGAACTTCAAAAATATCCCTGACTGAGAGAAGAATGCTGATTTTTACTCTACATTAACACGTAAATCCATTGTTTAGACATGGAAATAATACTCTTCAAATTGTTTAACTACATCAGACTTTTTNAGTGATATCTTCTGTAACAGAGGTTAATACCACTTTATTAACAACACACGAAAACAAGGAGATGCAGATCACAGCTTATCTGCTTAAGAGTAGTTCCTGCACGACCATCTCTCTGTAGGTATTTAAGACTTACTGGATTATCATACAGCCAAAATAGTGTTCAGTTTGGGGGCTGTTTTGCATAACATTTTTAAGTACACACTGTAAGATGAGCACTCCTCAACCCATTCTATTTTGTGTCTCCAAAAGCAACAAGACTCTAACCTTACCTAACGTGAGGAGTTGTTTGAAAATGAGAAGACCACCCTTATGTTCATTTGATGATGTCTGCTTAATCAAGGTGGCTATTTCTGTCAATAATAAGTGAACAAGGAACAGCTCAGAGATGAGTACCAAGCTCATCCAATTGTTGTGCTTATTCCTTGCCTTTCAGACAGTCTGATACTCACAGCTCTAAATGTCTTTAAAAACAAGTCAAAAACTGCACAGGAGCCTGAAGCGTCCTATCAGTGCAAAAAGCGCTGGCTGCTTAGAAGAATAATAATGTTTACAAGTCTTTGGGAGCTAAATAAACAATCCCCAACCAACACCTGGCATGGGCAATTATATAAATGGACAAAACCTATATCAAGAAAGTCAGAAATGTTTCTTTTATCCTACTGTAGTTTATCCCATCTATCTCCCAACTACGCAGGCCCATAGTCTCCAATGTATTTCACACTGCTTTGAGTAATACAGCTCACAGTGACACAAGCAGGACTGCTACCCATTAGAATATACCATTTTTCTGAATTCAGGATTTATTCCAACAATCTCATACATATATGACTAGACTGCAGCTTCATTTATATCTACTGTTGAGAAAAGGTAGTGAAGACAGTGAGGAATGCTTGCTGGGGGAGAAACAAACGACAGATGACTGAATCTGATAGTTTAAAAGATTTTTTTTTTTTTTTTCAGGTTTTATAAGTCTTGAAGCAGAAAGTAAATTTTACAGACTGGTGTCATTTATCAGCATCCCCACCAACTAGGAGGAACAGTACTTTGAGTGTTTAGTCACAGTATCTCAGGCTCTGGTATGGATTACAATCTTGCAGTTAAAAACGTGCACCTTCTTGTTACTTTTGAAATACATAATATATACATAATAACCAGAAAGTAATCTGAGAGTTGTGAAGGAAGGAATTAAAGAGAACTGCAGTAACGCACATTTCTTTCAAGGTCTAACAAACTGCCTCCTTCACGCACATGAAGGTCATAGATTAGCTAAAGCAACAAAAGTATTTCCCTAAGCTGAACTCCCCACAGAACTAGCAAGACTTCTCCCCCTGCCTGGAGTTCCCCTAGTCTGCGGTGAGACCTCTGGACAGGCGTTTCAGCCAAATGTAGTTCTGTGGGAAATAATCTGTCAAGGCTGAAGATCTCTCTCTGCTGGCTGCTCCTATTCAGTGGATGGGGTGGTTCTTGGCAAACCCAAGCTAGGAAAGAACTTGAGGACAACTGGGATTTGCTCCCTGGTGGTTCAAGCACCTGCCCGATGGCAGCCTTTGGTGGCACATTTAGTTAGTTTCCCCAGGCTGAGTGATGACATATGCCAGTGACAAGGTGCTGACAACTGCCCATGGCAGTTTACCAAATACCAAGTTTGCTGCTTTAAGGAATGGGAAAACCAGTTCCACAGGTTGGCAGTAAAGGACAGTTCTGTGGATGACACTGCAGAAGACTAGGGGGTAAACTTTCAACAACGTAAAAAGCAGTGAAAAAGGCCAAAAAAAAGATAGGGGACATGGAATATTCATATTTAAAATTTAGGCCCTTTTTCCACATAGTACCTAAGAACAATCCTTCATGGATTTCTGTTTGTTTGCATTGTTTTGATTTTGAAAACAGCTGTTGATACTTTTACAAAAGTTTATTTTCTCCCATCCACCACTAAAAATAACTACATGCACAGCCACAATATAAGTGGTGAGCTGGATGACCAAGTCATCCCCTCTTGTGGGGACAGTTCATCAACTCAGGAAGGCCCAACCCCAGGCAAAGAAACAATCCTCTGATCTCCAAGGGTCCCTTGCATACAAACTGAAACATATTTCTGCAAGAAACTGGCAGACCAACTTAGCGTAAACCTGAAAAGGCACATGCTTTTCCTGGGAGCAGCTCCACTTCCCTGAGACATCAGTTGAGCTAACTGCTTCCCCCCAGTCCCTCTAGACAGGGGGTTCCTCCTCTGCTCCCTTGGAAGGGCACATGGTTATTTTGCATGATGCTGCTTCTCCAAACAGTCCCCCCTCGCACTCCCCACCTTTTGCCTCCAGTTGTAGTGGTTAACTCAAGAGAAGGAAGATTACAGCAAACTTTTAAGGTGTCCGGCAATATCTACACACCCCAGACAAACTCCTATATAACAGAAACTAATTTTAAACAATTTTTTAAAAAACAAAACCGGCTCCGATTCAGTGTCTCATGTACTAACAGATCACAGATATTCTTAACACACATTGGCAAAGCATGATAAAAATCAGCAAAATGCATAAGCATCTGCAACCAACATTAGACAGAAAAAGGCAACACAATTTTTTATGTCATATCAGTCAAGTCCACAGAGGTTTACCAATCACAACCTGCAATCACACTGAATATATTGGTTGCCTTAGGTAACTGCCTTTTTTGCCTCAGCAGAAGAGATAACCCAGATATTGAATCAGATAAACTGTAGGTTTTGGTCAATAAAAGCCTGTGTGTCAGGTTTTATCCTCCCATCCAATCAAGACATAACTATGCCAGAGCACAGGCTCAGCTCAAGCTGCAAGCCCTTGAGGAGCTGGTCTCACAGACCAGACTCACCTGCCCAAACCAGCTGATGGGTGCCCTCCAGGCATCTGATATCTTGCTGCTGCTGGCAAACCACGGCCACCTCCAGCCCACTGCCTGCTCACTCCCAGCCAAACCAACCTCCACACTGAATCGCAAGCCAGCACACCTAAGCCACAAACCTACACACTCTCTGCTGGCTGTTACAAAGAGAC
The DNA here is from genome assembly GCA_013399715.1 of Alectura lathami. Lineage (NCBI taxonomy): Eukaryota > Metazoa > Chordata > Aves > Galliformes > Megapodiidae > Alectura > Alectura lathami. The sequence goes on from VXAV01007911.1 coordinate 159,377, forward strand.
GGCAATTGTGGTGAGCAGCGCAGGCAGGCACCTCGAAGCAGACTATCTTGGTGAGCTAGATACAGTAGTTTTCTGCTGGAGAGGCTTGAAGGACTTTGCCTTACTCCCTAAGCATGTGAAGACGCACTGTGGCTCAGCAAACACAGCACTGGACCAAGTTCAAAAACCTGCCCCTGTCCCCAGCTCTATCATACATTAGTTGTTATGTTTTGAGCTAGTTGCTTCCACTCAAGACAAAATTCCAATTTATAATATTGGGAAAAATGGGCAAAGTCTGCATCGGTAGGCCTGAGACACACCAGCCACGATAACAGCCTCACTTCAGGAAAGGACTCTGGAGTGTGAGCAGACCAAATACGAAAGTTTCCTTTTCATCACCTAGAAATTCACACCATAGGATAATGTAATAGTTTGCCAGTTTCTTGTCTTTGCTTTGTTGGACAGTGGTGATGGTAGGTATGACAGGAAGAGGGAAATAAGGAAGAAGTGGTCCAAAACCTCTGTTCCTCCTTGAAGTTCTGCCACAACATGGTTTCAAGAAGTGGAACTACAACTTCCAGGCATTGGCTCAACAGCTATTTCTCCACAGCTGCACCTGGGACCAGAAAGCACCTCTGCAGTTCTGATGAGGCTTCAGGGTGTGAGAGATGAACTGTGCCATTAATAACATTAATTCAGAGTCTGACTGAAGACTTTAGAACTGGACAGAAGCCATAAGAAGGACAAGTCAAAGATGACACAAAATAAAAGGATGCTCACGTTTTTGCCCTTTTTTCCCCCTCCTCTCTTTTAAAGCCTAAGGCTCAGGTTTGTTGCACCTTCATCCTGGAGCCCATCCCACCTCCCATTCCACAGTCCACAGAAATCAAATGTGTCAGCTTCTCAGCTGCCCTGGTTCACATCCAGCTCAGAGTAGATAGATGATGAAGGTAAATTTATGCTAAGACGTTTAAGTGTAAACTGAAGCAGCTGAGGCACAGCTCTTCTTAAGTGGCCAGCAGTGCTTCAGGGAGTTTTGTCAAGTAAACAGTCTTGTTCCAGCTCTGCAGGCAGCTTTTCCAGCTCGCACTAAGCTGTAGGTTGCCATAAGCTCAAAGCACTTACCTGCCTAGCTTTCTGCCAGCCACACTGTGCAATCTCTGTGCATCTTGGTGTGATTTTTTCCTCTTAGCGAAACATAGGTTTAAGTCTAGAACCCCACAGCACAGGAGCAGGCACCAGCCAGAGCTGTGAAAGAGAACTGTTCTGTACTATAAAATATTCTCTTTTTTTTTTTTTTTTTACTGAAAAAGCACTCCCCATGTAACATTCTNATGTAACTGTGATATTAATCAAATTTAAAGATATTTCATAAAAAAGCACATAGCAATACCCATAAGAAAATGTGTTTGAGAGAGAAGATATAAAAGCAGCTGGAGGGCTCTCTTAGCTTCCTGCTCTTTCCTGTAAGCAGCAGCTCCTTTCAGAGAATACTTTTTAATTTTAGAGAAGGTGAATGAGGAGACATGACATGGCTAAAGGTTTTGCCATTTTTCAAGCTAAGGACTTGGAACAATTCCTCAGTGTAAATCTGCATGTTTGGTCAGGTCCCTCATCTGCAGAGTCCACTCAAGAGTCTTTCCTCCCCAAAAAATACTTACTGATGCTTAAGAAAAATGCAAGTGCCATATAAAGGCCAGAGTTGAAGGACATGTGGGTCCTCCAGCATCTAACACACACTGAGTTACTAGACCAGTAACCTTTTCCTACCCAGTCAATGTTTCTATGAAACACATAGCAGCTTCATTACTTTTGAGAACTGTCAAACTTGGTTGAAAACAGCCAACAGGTTTCAAATTTAATAGGGAGATGCACACAGAGCATTCATGTAGACATTGTTTCCATAGAGAACTCAGTAAGTAATTGATTAGAACAATGGCAAAGGTTAAAAAGCTGTTGCTAACCTCAACACGAATGGCAGGGTTTGTTTTAGATAACAGATACAGCAATAGACAACTACATAATGAAGAATCACTGTAACTCCAGTGCAGCATATGAGAGCTAATGTCTGAAACGCCAGGTTTCAGTGCTTTGCTTTCACCTTCCTTTGAAGCTTAAAAAGGTTTTAATCGGAAATTCAATGCTCACACACAGCTAGACATGAGCAGAACTACAACAGATGCAGCATGAAGTAGGCTTGTCCACATCCCCAGTCCCTGTTTCCACAGCTTGTTAAAGACAGACTCCTAAACAGGTACAGCCTACCTTTTACGTCTCAAAGTAGAATTACTGCCCAAATGAAAATAAATCTCTATAACTCATTCAAGAAAAGCAGCTTGAGAGCTGCACACTTCCCCGCCCCCCCCCCCCATTAAGTCTGTCAGTTCCAAAAGGTATTCTTAACAGTATCCTATAACAGCCCTCCTCCTCTTTTTAAAGCCATCTCTGCAAACAGCAGGCAGACCACTTACTTATTCTAATACTTAATTTCACTCTCTGAATAGGCATAGTTATTTTTTATATGATACAGAGAAGAAAAGCTACAGGCATATTAAGCTGAATTTCACATATTCAATCTTTCTCTACATCTGCTACAGTCTTACATTCTACATTGTTAAAATGTGATCTATTTTGACAAATATAAAATGCACAATGTGCCTTCTAAGCGTATGAGGTCCAGCATGGGAGATGTGCGAGACACACAACAGCAACTGCAGTTAGCAGAGCCTAACGAAGTGGAGAAAAATGACTTCATCTCCCACACCATGAGGTAGCAGGCCAGCCCTAGTAAATGAAATGAGGATGGAAAAGTCAGGACATTCCTCGCATTTTAGGCAGGGAGGAGAAAATAGTGCAGCCGTTCTGACTGGCTCTAGAGAGCGCCTTCAGAAGGATGTATTTGGAAGACTGATACAGAAGGAGGATGCAGCTTTAAGGACTCTCTGGGGCATGTCAGCCCAGGTGCAGGCTTATTAGCCACCACTGCATGCCAGTTAAGATGCTGAAGCAGCTAAGAAAGAATCTTACGGTAAGAAAAAGTTGCACCTTAGCATAAGCCTAAAAATATTTTTTCATGTGTCATTTATTTATTTATTTACAACTTTGAAAAAGAAGCTTTTCCTGAAATGGACCAAATGAACGTATATAACTCTACACTCAGAACCAGTCTGACCTCCAGACACCTGGCACCCTATCTCCAGGGGCCACTCAGGTCTACATGGGTCACATCACTGCAGGGATGTGGGCAAGATTTGTGTGACAAGCTGTGGACAGGCCACCACCTCGGTACTCTGCAAGTTACTGCAAAGTGTGTCTACACCTTCAGAGTCCTCAAGGAATTCTGCAAAGAACATGAAGCTGGCATATGAGTCATCAAAACATGAGGCAGGAGTGAGCTTTTAAATTCAGCTACAGCTTGATTTGAATCAACAGAGATGCAGCTTTACTTTGGTGACCAGAGCAAATTTTGCCATATTTTTTTAACAAATATCTAAATCAGTTTTAACTTGCTTTACATTTCCAAGAGGTTGCTGTCATGGTCCAGAAATAGCAGCCAGTTTAGAAACCATTAAAAGGGGAAAGGGAAAAATTTAGTTTCAAGATAACATTTGGAGTTTCGCAAAAATCATCCTGGGCATACTCAGAAGTGTAAATGTACATCTGTGCACACTGATGAGACAGACGTGGTTCTGTCTTTAATTATGTTTAATCATGTTTAAAATTGCTTGTTGAGTGGAATGGCACAGCAACCACAACAGCAGGAAAACTTGAGGGAGAATTCCCCCATCCCCCAAGAAGAGTTTTTACTTGTTATTCGCCTCAGCATTTGTCTTGAGTTACAGCAAAGTTTACCCGTTTCTTGTCTGGGTAAAGCAGCACATACTCGGGGAAGAGAATACATACGTTTTCCTTCTCCATAGCAGTACAAATATTTTCTGGAGAAACTTCACAGCTGCTGGCATCAAATATTCAAAGTACTTTGTGCAGACTGGTTGAACTCAATGTACCATTCAATATAGCAGACAAGAAAATACCTGAGTTCTTCCATTCCTAAGGTCCATACAGCACATCTGGCAAAGAGCAAGCACATTAACACTGACTAAACATACTCACTGCGCATGAGCAGTCATGGATTATTGACAGCAGATTCATAGCTCCTCAACAGCTGAGATATCTCCAGACCCCGGGAAGATTCCTTCACTGCTAGTCAAAACTCTGCTTTAATGTCATACGTTGATGTGGTGGAAGGCTTGTCACAATGACCCTGAAAGCTATTACCAACACGGACTATAAAAGCTGGTATTACAGCAATACATGTTGGATAAAAGGTGAAGATCAAAGAGAAGAAATTCATTGGTCATCAAGGTAGGAGGGTGATAGCTGGCCATGTGTCCTTCCTTAAAAAAAACAACAACTAATTAGAACAATAGGGTGTCAAGAAGCTTGCATGGTGCTGTGTTTTGGAGAAAAACAATGTTGATAACTCAACAATGTTTTAGTTGTTGCTAAGCAGTGCTGCACAGAGCCAAGGACATTTCAGCTTCTCACACTGCCCTGCCAGCGAGGAGCTGGGAGTGCACAAGGAGCTGGGAGGGAACAGAACCACCACAGCTGACCCCGGCTGACCAAAGGGATGTCCCATACCTTGTGGTGTCATGCTCTGCAATAAAAGCTGGCGAAAGGAGGAGGAAGGTGGGATGTTCAGAGTGACAGAGTTCATCTTCCCAAGAAACTGTCACACATGATGAGCCCTGCTGTCCTGGAAGTGGCTGAACATCTGTCTGACGACAGGAAGTAGAGAATTAATCCCTCGCTTCGTTTGCGCATGCAGCTCTTCCTTTATGCGGTGAACTGTCTTTATCTCAACCCACCAGTCTTGCACTTTTACCTTTCCAGTTCTCCCCTCAAACCAACTGGGCAGAGCGAGCAAGCGGCTGCGTGGTACTAAGCTGCCTGCCAGGGTTAAACCACAACATGGGGTCATCACTAAAGCAAAACCCAGAACAAAGATAAAAGCAGTTTTCGTGATTTTTGCAATATGCAGTGATGTGGGAAGAATCTAGGCTCATATCCAGCACTGAGTAAAATCATTGAGACATCTTAGTTCCTGGCAGCCAGAAATTCCCACAGAGGTACACTACCAAAAAGTGATGCAATTCTTGTCAAAGGTTTAGTCTATACAGCCCCGCAAGCAACAATATGGCACAAGAGCTGTATATGCCCCATTAACTGGACATAACAATAGAAGATGCTCGTCACAAAACACACAAGAAACACGTGGAAGAACAAGGGATAAAAACACATTTCTTCAAGAGCATTTCATTCCAGTTTCTCTACGTTAGTAATTTTTCTTAAGATCTGAGACACAATAATACTATGAGAACCTCTCAAAGTAAGAGTACAACCCCTATTCCTTGGCCTCATTGCTGTATTCAACAGAATTACACAAATAATGTGTAGTAAGATGCACAAACCATTTGCAAGAGTAACATTTAAGCTGCAAGAGTAACATTTAAGCTGAAATTTTAAATGTTTAATTGCAAAGCAATATATGTTTATTTTAAAGCTAAGGTTTTGTTTGTACAGTAACAGAACTTGCCATAATGCTTCTGCAGCCTGTATCTGAAATCTGTCCTGTAAAAATAAAGTGCTTCAAATCATTAAGACACTGTATATTGCAGAATATAAACTAGAATTATTTTTGCTTGCCAGACAAGAAGTGTTTGGTATTTATACTGTGCTGTAATTCTGTCATATATGCTCCATCTTAAAACCGCACAAATATATCTGATACTGGTGAGGAAAAAAAGTTTCAGCATTCAAATTAGTAAATTTTAATTCCAAATTCTAATAATACCGATGAGATCACATGAAAGCAAACACCACCACCACAACCACCGTAAGTCCCCACAAGACAGATAAGAAAACTATTAGCACTGTTAGATCAAGTCAAAACGGAATCAATTTGATGAGAATCTCAAAACCATGGGACTTCTGAAGCAGATCACCACCCTACTGCCTCCAAATGATCAGAGCAGCGTTCTCCCATGCAAAGATTTACAGCAAATAGCGTTGAAGCGCACCGCTATCCTGGATGCTACTTTTCCCCATCCATAGTGAGGGAAATCAGGTAGAACCATTACTATGATCCAGAGAGGAGAAAGGCTTCCCTTAAACACAACCCTTTTCTTCTGAAAGCTCTTGGGAGCTCATTTAAAATATGTCCAGGTGCAGAAGGGACCCACTTTAATTAACAAATGTTGCCCTACCTTCCTCCTCTCCACCCTTCCCTGGTTAAATCAAGTAAAGCAAACACAGCTGAGTCTGGAGAGCAACAGAGTCATAGAGCTGCCCAAAACCACCCCACTGATAAGCCCAGTGATGGCAGCTGCCCATCAGCAGGTCCCATTGCAGAGCCAGCCTGGTGGAACCAGCAGCAGGTGCCTGCAGAGGAACAGCATGGACAGATCTCCCCATGGATCCTCCTTCCAAAAATTTTAATTTTTTAATTAAGTCCAAATTTTAGTATTTGACCTCTGTTCTCCATTGGAAACTGTTTTAAAATAAAGGTGCTAAATTGGGAAGCCACGGGTACACATGGCAAAGCCAAGTCAGTGCAGAGCTAGTCCTGTCAACAGCGGGAGGGCCCCTCCCTGCAGGGAGGCAGTACAGCCACCTCCAGCCCCAGGGGAGAGAAGACCCCTTCTCTTCACAGAATCTGCAGCCAACAGGCACCTGAGAACATGTATCATCAGCCACAACCCAACTTTGGCACTTCAAGAGGTACAACATAGCCCCACAATGAAAGATAAAAGAGATAAAAGAGAATAAACCTAACTACACAAATTAGAGATTAGTAGTAATATGGATGACACAGTGGTATATAGTACGTTTCCACTTCAAAGCAGTAAGTAAAGGGTATCAATCCTCAATGCTCTCAGAAACCATGATCTACTCCTACAGCATGCAGCAAAAATAACTTGACAAGCTTACATAAAATCCAGCAGAACATGATGTTTGAGGCCTAGCCTGTCAATGAAAAGGCTTTTTCATTGTAAAACCGAGAGCCAGGCAGGAGCAAATACAGCAAAACTGACACCCCACTCAAACCTGAAGACAATGAAAACACATTATTTGTTGTTGTGCAACAAAACCCAGAGTCTTGGGTTAAAAAGGGATTTTTTTTTTTTTTTGGGTGGGGGGGGGGTTGGGGGGAGGACAGGTGGTGTTAAAGCCCACTGCTTTAAGACACAAGGATGAAGAGCAAAGCAGTAAGCCAACAGCTCTGCAAAAACCATCTCAGAGGGCTTAGCTATTAAGCAAGCAGACTGAATTCAAGAGATGGAAGTAAAATTTATCTATTAATCCTTTGTCATAGCGGAAAATTGAAATAAAGAAGTATCCCCCTTCTGTTGGAGGTCACTTCACCTTTACACTGGGTTTCTGTTTTAAACTGTCAGCCTAAACTTATGCTGAACTGAGGACTGACTGCAATGGCAAGATGTAAATTTAAGCTTTTCACATCTGGAACAGTAAGAAGTCTCCACATCTGTTTACAACACTTCAAGTGGAGGAACCTGCTCTAATCACTTTTTCTTTAAATAATGTCTTAAAAAAAATCCAGCTAGCATAATTTACTGATCATGAGTTGTCAAGAACCTGGACAAGTTAATTTTTCTGCACCAAACAGATGAATACTACAGAGAAGAAAAAAAAAATCAAGCAATGCACATACTTAGCAATTATTTAACTTGAACAGTGACATCCCTGAATAATCATAGTTCATTCTAAAGTAACTTATACTCAAAGGATTGCAGGTATGAAGCGAACTCATGTTTTACTACAAAAAAATCCTGTGCTTCTCAACATAAATGACTCATCTCGGCCAACACTTATGATCCAGCGCTTTCTAAGGAATCACCTTTGCTTTTTTAAACCTCAGGAGAATACAGCTTTGAAATGAGGACTGATGAGGCAAGCGATGACAGAGGCATACCGGTCCATTAAGACTGCACATGCAGACAATTAAAGCAGACTTTCCAATTCTGCATGACTACAGTCCTAAGAATGAAACACGAATGTAAGCCCCAAGCTTTTCACAGGAGTTGTCTCTGGTGACTTTTCAGCAGTTGTGAACTGCTTTAAGAGCAGACTTGCTGGTTCAACTCCTTGCCATTTTTGCTTTGTCTTCACTGTAGAGTGTTGTCTTATTATACCAGTTTTGTTTAAAAGATTCAGAATTAACTGAAGCAAACATCTGAGAGATCCTTGAATTGTGTTTTTTTTTTTTTTTTTAAATCTCCCAGCTACGCACTATCTCTAATAATTTGAATTTCCATCCTCTCTTACATTCCAGGAGTGACTATAATTCAAAACAAAGCCTTCTGCCTGACTCTTTATATCCAGATTTTCTGAAAACATGACAAAAAATCCTAACAATACCAGAAATTTTACACAGAGATGTGAGAGGCTTCATAATGAACTACAGACAAGCAAAAAAAAAATCAAACCAATATTTGATGGTACTAAGCAACCATTTAAGAAATTTCGGAGAAATAATTTCAGTACAACTGAATGTCACATTGTGCAACATATGTTACCACTTGATTAATAGCTTAAGTATATCAGCAAAGATAAAACATTCAGTAGAAAATGACACAACCTGGCAGTTCATCTTCAGTCTTCATGCCCAAGAATCATTATCCTTGCATCTGGTTCCCCTTCCTCTCACTGCTCCCCACAGGGAATTTACGATTCATCGTCCCAGGGTCACTTCTGGACAAACATCAGAGGACAAGCAGGCAATGCTGGCTCTGCCATCAAAGCCTCACTTAATGGGAGGGATGTCTTACAAAGCTGCCAGGTTAAACAGCTTAGTCAAAAAATAAAAACATTTTTTTCCTGAAGCAGCGATAGCTTTATCAAGCTATGAAGTGCAATCACCTCATTTCACCACTGTTAGACTGCATCTAGCATGATATAATGCATGTTTCAATCTGTAAACAGATATCTGATGATTAAGCTGTCCCAGGTTTATGCAGTGTGAGGGTGAAAACCACATCTCCTAAAAACCAATTATAAAAAGTCAAACAACACAAAACATGTTCTACTGTAAGGCCCCGCAAGACTGCTGCTGCTTAAACCTGACAAATTTTTCCCATGTGAATTACTGCTTTATGATTTCCCTTAAAAATCAAAAGTCTGGAAGGCATTTAGGCTGTTAAAAATTAATGAACAGAGGCTTTTCAGCTTTTACTTTACACTCAAGTATCAAGAGGTCCTCTGTCAAGAATTTCATTAATTTGAGCAGAACTGATGGAAGCTGCCCACACAGCATCTCCTTGCCAATTACAAGTGCACCATAATAATTACACAAACACCCGCTCCCATTCACACCACACAGAAATTGGGCTTTCATATGTGACCCTGGGTGCAGAGAGGAGTGCCCAACTCTCTATGTATCTGCATGTAGGTATATTCTAGTTTTTGAATTAAAGAAAAAAAATAAAATCCTTTCCCCTGCTCATCCCCCAGCACATGCCAACTCCCCAAAAAAACAAGCAATACACACAACTCTCAGTAAAAATAGAAATAAAATCTACAGATCATTCCTACCCCCTCCATGTTCCTGTCTCTTCCCAGAAATACCCACGCAACAACTACAGAAGACAAAACAACCATTTTTCTGGACTGTTTCCACCCGTAATGACAATGGGCAAAAACATGGGCCACAACCCCCCCTCCCCCCCCAAAAAAGAACCAAAACACAACAATAAAAATTATTTAGAGCAGCATTCCTTCCTTCCATCCAAGCTGTGAACCTCAAGGCTAGATTTTAGGACTCCCCTTACATCTGTTAGGGAAGACGACGAAAGCTGCTGTGAGCTCCCTCAGCCATCTGAGGGCCATGCCCAGGGACATGATGCCTGCCACCGCGAGCACCACGGCTCCATCCCACCCATGGGCCAGGCATGACGCAGGTCCAGAGCTGCCACCAGGGAGAACTGGCTGAAAGAAGCCTGTTACCAAAATACTGACTGAAGTTTAACAACTTGCTTGAAAAATGGGAGTATATTGGAACAGCTGACGGCTGATGTTAAATCCCTTCATCGGTGGTCATCAACAAGCCTGCAAAAAGCCACGCTACAAGAACTTATTCCTAATATATATATACACAAAAATCTTACAGATTCTCAGCTGCACAAGACCAGAAGTCCCTAGACTTTTCTGCACAGGCAAAGGCCCTGGCCAGCCTGGATGACTGCACCTGAATGTTGTCTGGTGTTATAGGAAAGAAAATTGTTTAATGCTTCCTATGTTTTCACTCCTTTGTCCCTCTCTCACATTTTCCAAAAAGGCATTTTCTTCTGGAAGAAGTTTCAAATAAATAAGGTGGATTTTATTAAGTTGCAGAAATTTCAATAAACGCTTTGAAGCTCTGTTCCTTCCTTAACCAACTGCCAGAAGCACAACTTGCCTTGTAGGGGTGTCTGAAGAGCCTTGAAGTGAGGAGCTGTGGGAACACCGCAGCAATAAACATCCTAAAGAAGGACTGCAAAAGGAACTAAGTAAAATGCTGACTCAGAAACGCTGTGCTGAATTTTCTGTTTTAGGTTAAAAATGCAGGCCTGCTGCTACACTGTTAGTGCAGTGTATGCCCTGACTTCCATGGAGCAGCCATTTTCACCTCTTCTGAATCACTCCCACCATTTTTCCTCTCAACTTCTTTTAAGAAGCCTCTATTTGGCTCCAGCATGGTATGCACATGCACCTGGAGCTTGGGTTAAGCCTCCTTTCAGGCATTAGAAAGAACTTGCAACCAAGTTCTTAAAACCTCCTAGCACTCTTTCACACTGGAAACCCCACTGCATCCCTTGTTCATGCATACAGGGCTCCGCAAGAGATTCCAGCTTCTAGCCATTCACTCCTGACTTCTAGTTTCTGCCAAGTTTATCACTTTATTATGCAATAAACTCATCTGGTTTGGGCTGCTACATGACATTTCCTGTGCCTGCACCAACTCCACTCCCCATGGAGTGAACTCCCCATGCATCATCTCCACTCCCCATGCATCCAGAGACTGCACCTGTAATTCCCCTTTAGCACAGTTTTCTGGTTTGAGGTAGAAGAGTAAGGTCTCTAGCTCTGGCTGTGCTGATCATAAAGCCATGTAAAAGACTACATCGAGCCAATCTGCAACCACCAGGAAAGGCAGCAGCACTTTATGCCAATGAATTACCAAAATTCTTTGCAATACATGTGGCAACGACCGGTGAATTAGCCCTCAGCATCTGCCAAGTAAAAACATAGATATGGAACTTACTATTTCCAGTTCAGGCTACACAGAGCTTATCTGCTTCTCAGCACCCAGCCCAACGCTTGAATTCACAGTTTTTTCATTCACCACTCGAGATGCCCAGTCAGAAGAGATTGCCCAGTTGGCAGAGCTAACAAGTACTGACCCAGTAAGACTTGTCTCTAGGGCTGGCATGATCTGGATCTGTCACTGAGACTTCAAAGGGCTACACTTCACTTCAGCACCCAGAGCTTGCCAGCTGGCTCACACAAAACAGAGGAGATGGCCTTCATGCTTTTGCTTTGGATGGCTTCCGCACTGGGGAAGAGCTGGCCTGGAGAGCATCTACAGCTTTGAGACTGAAGACAAATACTGGGGGAAAGAGGGTTTTGAGGCTTTGTTTGTTTGTTTTAGAAGCTGTCTCTGTTCTAAGAGCAATGGTGTCAGGCTGCTAAAAAAGATGCGCTCAGCTTCAAAGCTAAATTCATATTATTGCTGTCCTCTTTATGTTGATTATTAGTTGTAATGAAGACTACTAGATTTCAGTTAGTCAAGAAAAGTGCTAACAATCAAACGAGCAAGAGCAGCAAAAGTCTGGTTTCTGCAGAAATGCAAACCAGTGAGCTGAGATACAGGCAGTCTGTACGCCAGTCTGATTGCCCCTGACTCAGCGCGTTAAATCAGCCATAGGTCTCTGCGCAAGGCTTTCCTGTTTCCTCTTCAGATGGGCATTTCATCATGCTATTAAACAGGTTCAAGCCAGTTAAAGATATAAGATAAGCGAGGAACTCAGTCACATTACAAACAACACTGAGCTGCCAGTGCCAACCCATAAAAATGCTACCAGCAAGACTTGTGCAGTTTCCAGTAAATCTGAACTTTTCTCATGTGTTCCTGGCTTGATATATGCTGCTGAACTAATGCCACAATGCTGTGCTAGTACAAGACAGCCACATGCAAGGTAAATTTTACAGAATAACTTCTGCAAGGTAAGAGACAGTTGTAACTGGAACTTGCTGCCATTTTTCTTCCCCAGAGAACAGTTATCTAGTCTTCACAACAAACAAGAGGAGAAAAGAGATGCAATTAGCAAAGTCAGTAGATTGTCGTCAGGGATGCAACTTTGTAGAATTAAAGAAAACGAAAACTTCAATAATCAGGTCAAACATACAATACAAAAGCTGAATGACACTGCATAGGTTATAAAAAGGTCATCAGATAATCATTGCAGTTTCTTCTCATCTCTTTTTTTTTTTTTAATTGCTTTGAAAATAGCTGTTTTAAAAGTACCAGCGTAGTTTGTACTACCCCCTTTTTTTTTTGTTTTCTTAGAGGAAGATCTCAGGGCAACAGGCTTCTCCCTAGGAAATTTTATGATTTATGAAATAATCATACATAGTTCAATACTTTCTTGAAAGCATAGAAAAGAAAGACCTAGAGCCACAATACTACAGCCAGATCTAACATCTGCTAGCACATAAGCACCAGATAAAATTCATCTTGCTAATCATTTCAGGAGCCCCAGATTAGCATTTCTATAATCAAACACTAATTGAGTGGGGAGGTCAGTCTCAAATACTGCTATTAAGGTCTCTCTAGCATAAGAGAAAAGAAATACACAGTCTAGAGGTCTGAAGAAGCAATGTAACTGATCATCATTATCAAGTCCTAGGCAAAAAGAGACCAGACACTGCACTATGGAGGAGGATACAACCCGAGCCTCCTGAACATCACACCCGCCACTTGGGATGCCACCAGCTGTGACTTCATTCACCAGCAGGGAACATGCAAGGATGGAGGCTGGCTGCAACCACTGGATGCCTGAGGCTCCAGTGCAAAGGGGAAGGGAATGGCACAAAAGAAAAAAGGTGTGTTAAATAAAGTAGATGTCTAGGTACAGAAAGGGCCATGTGAAAGCACATTCCCCACGCTTTTAAAAATGTTCAGAAGTACAAAGGCACACCTGTTTTGAAGTTCTTTTCTGTGAGGTATTCAAATTCTCTACCCAGAAATTAGGTCAGAAACTCTCAGTACTGGAAATGCCTGGCTTGTAAAGGAAATAGCCTTATAAAAAAAGAACCAAGAGCTACGGCTGCTCACTGCAGACAAGCACTCAAGAAAACAAATTTTCAATTGTAACAGGATTGCCATCTGTGATCAGAACACTCACAGCATTGCTTCAAATCACAACAGGAGCTTTAGAAGCGAAAGGCCAATTTGGCTCATTTGTCTGTTTTTCAAAAGGTTGATGGGCAAGTAAAAGAAATTGGTTAACCCAGGTCTCCTCCACTCTGTGCCCACCATTTCTGAGCGACAAAGGTCTGGGCTGGAGTGAATAAGGAGGAAAAAAAGTCACCCTGACATGATGACAGTGCTAGGTGGCACCACACAAGTGGGGTCAGGACAATTCATCCTTGATGGAGAAGACAGCACTTTTTTGTTAACCAACCAACATGCCAAAACATAACATAAGTCTTTACTACGTTCTTAGTTTGGAACGTAAGCACATTTTGAGGCAACAGTGAAGCAGCTGAGACACTAAAAGAGACTAAAAACGATGGCTGTGCAGTGAGGATGCACTCTCAAAGTGAGAAGTGAAGAAGAGAACCTGCCAGGTCCAGTAAATTAAAACAACACCATCACCCAGTTCCATAGTTCTTTAAAAATCATTGCCACTGACCTCCATATAACCCTTTTGGTTTCTCCGGGTGCTAATTTGTTTATTTTGATCCCATCTCTCTGCCATTTACCTTTTTCAGCCCACGTTCAGGGCTGAGAAGACAGTGACCACAGCTCCTCACAAGTGACTCGGCGCTGAGTCCACATTCCCTTCCTTCCAGGACTGTGCAGTTACTGCAGCCAATGCTCAAGTGCTTTTGACCAAGGACATTATATGCTACGCAATCCGACCAGAGTGAGGGAAATTAAACAGGGGGGGAAGAAAAAAAAAAATACAACAACTTCATTAAAGCCTTTCCCTGAATTCTACTCTTATTGCTCATGATAAAGATCTAATTCAGACCTTGCCAGTTATAGGAAAGACAAGATGGGAGAGAACTGCTGCAACTACAAAGCCTGCTCTGTCAGCCAGCCATCAGACTGACAGACAACACGCAAACTCCCTGCAAGGAGGCAGGTCTCTGAAAGCCTTCACTGTTAGCATGTCTGTGTAACTATAAGAAGCAATGCATTATCATCTGCAGCAGTGGTCTCAACCTTCTCATCAGGCACTTCATGAGTAAAAAAAAACCAATTGACTCCCTCCCTCAATATATTTACATTTATCTATCCAAGTCTATATATTTGCTACTGAAGGTCTTGTATTAATTTCTTCCTGCACTCATGCAGGATATTCTCATGCACCCCACTTTGAAGACCCCTCTAGAAGAAGGAGATTAGAAAAAGCCTTACCTTCAGAAGACTTCAAAAAAATTAAAACATTTGCTGTGAAAATGAATCTTAACACATCCCTTTTCCAGAGGTATATCAGTTTCTCGATAGCTTCTACAAAGAAGTAGTGATTTTAAAAGATTTTCACCAGGTCTCGCCAACAGGCAAATATAGTATTTCAGAAGTCATCAAAACCAGAGAACACTGATCTCCGCTGCAATATTGCCTGGAAATCTAGAAAATGAGCTCCCAGGCCTCATACCCAAGCTCACTGTCCAGGCTTTGGCTGGGTTAATTTTCTTCATGGTAGCTGGTATGATGCTGTTTCAGATCTAGGACAGCAATAATGCTGATAACACACTGATGTTTGAGTTGTTGCTGAGCAGTGCTGCACAGAGCCAAGGACATTTCAGCTTCTCACACCGCCCTGCCAGCAAGGGGGGCTGGAGGGGCACAAGGAGCTGAGAGGGGACAGAACCACCACAGCTGACCCGGACTGACCAAAGAGATGTCCCATACCATATGGCATCATCCACAACGATAAAACTGGCGTAAAGGAGGAGGAGGGTGGTGGGTGGCAATGTTCAGGGTGATGGTGTTTGACTTCCCAAGAAACTGTTATGCGTGAGCTCTGCTTTCCTGGAAGTGGCTGAACACCTGCCTACCAAAGGGAAATAGTGAACAAATTCCTTGCTTTGTTCTCCTTGTGTGCACAGTTTTTGCTTTACACAGCAAACCATCCAATCCTCTCCCCCATCCCACTGCAGGGAGTGAGCAAGCAGCTCTGTGGGGCTCAGCTGCCTGCCGGGTTAACCCACAACACTCAAACTAAACTCTGCTGTCTAGGCAAAACCACAAAAACAACACAACAGAGACATGCAGAGCCCACTCTTAAAGTGCTGTATCATTCTATTCACACTTTTTACATCGCTCTTTTTTCTCTGGCTTTACAGATGACGATTCTGTTTTCAAATTGCATGCTCCTTTCACATGGGATTTCAGTAGCTACTGCTGTACTACACAATTTCTCACTGAGCCATATAATTAGGTTACATTTTTAGCTGACTACATAAATTGACCTTCAGATCTAACAACTGCACGTGCAGACTGACATTTTGGACATGCACAGCTAGTCCTGGCTGTACCCTGCTTCCATTGAAACAACAGGCAATGCATCCTTTTACTCAACAGACGACTGACAAAGTTTTTGTCTACCAGAAAATGTAGAAACTGCAGTAAGAGGACAACGAACTATACTAGGTAAATATACTCAAACAAACACATACACACACACAAAAAAAAAAAAAAACAACCAAAGAAATTCAGTGAAAATTGATAGACACCAATTGATGACCTTGGGCCAAGTGCTGACTGTTGTAGAGAACCGTGTCTGCACAGTTAATGCATGAAGGCATTCACTGCCTTACAAAGTCATCAGACAGAGCCAAGTACAAGGCCCATCTAAGGTTCTAATCTCTTTATCAGCAATTACAATTAATTTTCCTGACTCGTTTATCTGTTTCACAAGAACAAAAGGTTCCTGTGATTCCTTGTCTCAAGCTGATTTCTACTAACTTGAGATTTCTACTAGCACTTCAAAGACACAAGAAGGCCTTTCAGATTCTTCAGTTGGAGAACAGACTGAAATGACCCTTTCTGAGGATTAAACTCTCAGATACAGATTTAGTCTTGACTATGAGCCTACTCAAGTTTAAACAGATTTTTTTTTTTTGGAAGTAATTATTACAGGTACTATGCAATTTCAGCCACATAAAAGGAGCTTTTCTGTTATAGACATTTCCCACCAAAGGATTTACTTCTTATGACATACTTCGAGTCTACTCCTACTACCAATGACCAACTGATCTTCTAATTTCTAGTAACACCTACAAAAATGCTCCAGTGAAGTGACCTGAACTTATTAGACTCACACAAGATTTGAGTGTTTCTTTCTGGCCTGTATTCTTTAACAAGAATAAGAATTTTAAAAGGTTGTTCTCTGTATATCAAATTAGTAAAGATATCTGTTCCTATACACTTTTTAAAGTACTCAAGTACTTTAAGTACTTGAGACCAAGTACTACATAAATCTGAATTTCCCCTCCCAGGTCTCTGCCATATCAAAGTAATAAATCCCATTAGGTTCTGCATTGATAAGGTTTGAAAGATATTTTTCCTCCTTGATGAGAAGCCAGTAGAATCCTGAATCCTTTCACTACTTTCTTCAGTTCATTTGACACCACCACCCCAGCAAGCCAGGTGTGGTATTACAGTAGTTGTTCTGACCTCACAGTTTTGGGGGATTAATGGGACTTCAAGGCAATAACAAGGCATTTACATTGGTTTGGAGGATGCATTCTAAAACTGAACCCAGAAGAGGGCAATCTCAAAGCGTGGCAGGCTCGGCAGTTCTGTACAGACGTGTAGCCATTATCACAGTCTTGAAGAAACTGAAGAATGACTGATCCCTACTAACCAATGTTACCGTTATGCTTTCCCCCTCAACATCTTGTTAACAATTATTACGAAGTTAACACACTTGAAGCGGAGATATTCTCCATTACAGTCTAGCAGGTTCTTTTTGTTTTTGCTAAGTGCATGCTCTTTACTTCTGAGGCTGCATGTCAAGTGGAAAACTTCTTTCTTCGCCTATAGCTAGGTTAGGGTCGAGTTTCCTGTCTTCACCCTTCAGTCTGTACAGCGTACCTTTTCCCTCTGGTTCATTTTCTGACTGCTCTGCATTTCCGTCCTCTTCTCTTTTGGTATGTACAACTATTCTCTACCTGGGTGAATACAGCAATGCAGAGCCTCTCCTCTCAAACAGCACAGCACAGCTCAACTGTACACCTAAAGCTCTTCCCTCTACTCCACCCCACCACACCTCAGGATGGCCTTACCCACACTACCTGGGGATTACTAGATGCCACGGCCCAAAACTCAGGCAGTCCAAACAACCATGACATTGGGCTTGGAGCCTGTGCCATGGCCCCACTCCACTCAGCAGCACAAACGGCCCACACAGCAAGAGTCTTGTGCCCACGAGGCATCACTTCAGCCTTGGCTGTGCCAGCCATCAGGCTGCCTTCCTGTTTGTGTGCACCACTTTCAAGTTATTTTAACACAAACAATATCACAGCTCATTCTTTCCTCCCTTTGCATCCACTTGCTTCCTCCTCCCCTCAGCTCTTTAATGACAGCAAATCCAGTCTCCTCCTCCATGCATTCAGTCTTACTAGCTGGAATTATATTAGGAGATCCAAGTCTCCTAAGTCCTTAAGCACTTCACTTCAGTCAGATCATTTCTAATTTTGCTCCTACAGGTCTGCACAACACTGCTCCTCTGTGCCTTTTTCCTTTAACTGCTGTCATCACACACCTGTCATGAGGTGAACTGCTTAACTTGTATATCGCAATTTGAAGGACAACCCCTGTCCCAAAAATCAAGGTGAGATAAACAGATGCTATTTCTCAGCAGCAAGCCCAGCCTCTCCTTTCAGTTGGCACAGCACCTGCAAGCTACTACCAAAGGAACCGTAAGGGATGAGCTGGATCATTTGCCATTAAGAACAACAGACTGCAGGGCTTTGAAACACTTTTCCAGCACTGACTGAACCAAAACAGTGATTAACAAATCAACCTAGCAATCACCAGCTATCATCCCAGCTTGCGGATCACCCCCACCAAGCAGGTGCTTGCTATAGCCCGTGCTCGCCACTCCCTCCCTCGGCCATCACCCAAGCCTCAGGCACTACTGGCCAAAGCAAGGCTTCCCCAGAGCCATTCCACTTACCTCCTCCATCTGCACTTGCCTGTTTCTTTTCCTTCTCTTTATTACTTGCATCTACATGTATTGTTTCTTTCCAGATTAGGAGAAATGCAGACAATTTTTCCCAGGAAACTTTTTTTTTATTATTATTTCCTGCTTACCTGCACTTTGCCTCCCACCACCCCTGGTCAGAGCTCTTACTCCAGCTGGACAACATAAAACACCACATTAGCTGGACATGCAGTGGAACCAGCATGAGTTTGTTTTTAAAATTTAGTCTCTAGCCCTAAAGGGTACCTCATGGTTATAACAGCACTTGCCATTACCTCCCAGGGGCTAAAGCAATCTCCACCTAGGTGCCACCCAGTCACCACAGCAACACAAGCCTGAAAGCCCAGATGCTGGGCAGGGTGGTGCTTGCGGGCAGGCACAGTCACTTCAGGTCCTGTCTGGCCTGCCCTGTTCCCTCCTACAGTTGCAGAACTTGTTTCATCTCCGAATATTTTCAGGTCTCTGATACCAACTTTTAAAATTTCAGTGTGTTCTGCTCTTGTACCTCCAACAAGAGCCTTCTCATCTCTCCAGTTTTCTAACCAGGCATGACTGGGGTATGATCCCTGGGCTTGCCAGGGCCCTCTCCAGCCAGCCCAGATGCACTAGGACACCTCCCATTTCTGAGGGGAAACCCTCTTACTCATGTCACAGCAATGTTCACTCCAGTAGCAAGAACAAGGCAGTGAGAAGGAAAACTGGAGTACACAAAGTACAGATGACACACAGAGGTACCTCACTCAAAGGGTTGCCAGTGCCCAGATGACCACCAGGCCATTTTCAACCACCAGCAGCCAAGAGGGTGCCATCTATTCTTCAAGACCTCATAAATGCCTCACAGCAAAAATCCCTTTATGCCACCAATTCTGAGCCTGTTGTGGCTCTCCTGATACCTCACATCTGCAGAATTTATTCTGGTAGCAACTCAGTAAATGTCATCACGCTCCACCCACAGTCCTCCTCGAATGCTGCACCAAGCTCACCACAGTAAGATCCCAACAAGTCACTGTATATTGATGCCAAACAAACTCTTTATACCACTTTCACTAAACAAGAGATCTGAAGACAAAACTAAGATGGTAGGCTTCCAGCTTGCTAAAGACATCTGTGGTTAGCCCTCTATCAATATGGAGTACACTATGTTCATACACCAAGTGACATGCTGTGCTACACAGCTCCAACTTAGCATGTACAGCAAACTGATTTCAAGCCCTTGCTGTGAGTTGCATCATTCCAGCAACAAGAAAGGTCCCTAAAGACAAAAGCCAGGCAGGTGACACAGGACAGAGAACCATTTACAAAACAATTAGCATTACACTCCTGTATACCTTTGAGAAATATTAAGCTTCGACCCACACATCATTTTCCAATTTCACCATTAAACTCTCTCTTTATAATAGCATTCAATTAGGGAAAAAAAAAAAAAAAAAAAAAAACTAAGGATTGAAGTACAGTGATAAAGATAGCTGCTACCATACGTGCAGAACCTTTCTTAAAATTTCATCTGTGATGACTTATCAGGTAACACAAGTATAAAATATTTATTCCCAGGTTTCCCATTCTTCATAAAATCATTACTGCTAAGGATCAAAGTGATAAATACAGTTCCATATTTAGAGAATTATTTTCTCCAGTTTGAAAGTTAAATCACCTTTACTGCAGACTACCGATAAACACATAGGAGAACTTCATTGTTTCAGAACAACACCCTCCCAGACTCGCACGTATTCCCAATGACTCACTTTCTCAAAGGACGTAATCCAAAGGGAAGCCATTTCAACAGATGTAGAATTAAACCCTAAGGTAACAACTCATATGAACAATCAATATTGCACCTGGACTGAAAGCCAAGGTACAAAAGACGGACTTCTGTGGGATGAGTCACTAGCCTAACCCAGATCTTCTATGTAAAAAAAAAAAAAAAAAAAAAAAAAACTCCAACACCTTCGCCTTAGATTCTACACCAACTCATTTTCACTGGTGTAAATTAATTTTTAAAAGATAATGTTAGACTTGCAGTTTTTCTGAAATTTAGAGATGCCATGAATGACAGATTCTGCTGGATATCAGGTTTAACATAACATCCAGGATGTTCAAACTTAGGAAGAAGTCAAGCAGCATTAAACTTTCAAATCTGTACTACAATGTTACATTAGATGATGGCTGTTACCACCTTTGGTAAGTCTTTATAAGAAGTCTAGCATGGACAGCATATATTTTTGTTGTTATTTTTTTGTTTTGTTTTTTAGCTTATGCATATTTTTAAAATCTAAAGGTGCTGGGTGCTGTGTGGAACATTTGCTTCTGAAACTGACTGAACTTCCCATCAGTTTTCAAAATCATCTACCAATCATCCTTGTGTTCCACAAATAGGTACTGCAATCAGAAAACAAAACCAAAAAAGAACAGCAAAAACAGGGTTGGTTTGTAGTTAGTCTGAGTTCAGACATAAATGCTCCAAACAGCATGTGGGACCTTAAAGTATTCTAACAGAAGTAATTATAAGCTATTACCACCAACTTCTCTACCACTTGTTTTTTTTTTTTTTAATAATTTCATTTCTAAACATTTGATCAGGAAGAGAAGGGAGATAGCAATCTCTGCATTTTCTTAACCCCATAAAACAAACCGGGACACAAAATGGGTACTTCTCTTTTACCCTGATCTTGCAGCATATAAAATATCTTTTCACTTGGAACCACTGAAGTCCTATAATCAATATTTTTAAATGCACAGTCTAGCAAGTTATAAAAAGAATTCCATTAAGAATAGATTACACTTCAATATAATGCTAAAAAAGCTTATTTCCGACATGCTTTATTTCTGCTCTGTGATATAAACCAGCCTGTACTTTAATGCATCAATAATCACAAACGAGGGCATTGATGCCACCTTGAAAGTCAGCAAATGGCTTCACTGTCTCCACAGTTCAAAAGACCAGAATGATACCACGAAGGCTCCCCGATTACTAAGACTGAGATATAGTAATTCTTAACATGAAAAGAAATATTCATATAGCCCCAAATGGCAGAATATTAAAACCTCCAATTCACAGTATAAGATTTTTTACTTCCCTCAGAGATGCTCTGCAGTGTAGGAAACTCACACCAAGTCCCAGCAATGGGCCAGTGGAGCTGACTGCAGAAGCGCCAGGAGTCTTCACTTTTTGGGAGATGCAAGCTGATCTTCTGTTCTCTTACAAAACAATACTTGATCTTCCATGATTACTTCCAGCTCCTTCTGCACATCCTTCCTTGCAAGGGTAGAGTCCACCTGTGTATGTCCAGCTCCCAGCTAAGCATGAGCTGACTCACTGGCCAACAACGAAAGAGCATGGACAAATCAATATATTGCCACAACTACCTCCAGAACATGAAAATCTCTCTCAGCAGCCATGCATTTTCAAGAAACCTGTGAGTAATCAAATCAGAACCCTGCTCCTTGGACAAGATTGGCTGAAATTATCCTCCACAAAACTTCAAGCCATGGATTGACCTCTGGTAGACAAGATAATCAAGAATGATTCTGTCCTTCGAACCACTGGGACTTCATCTTGCCCAAAAAGTCTTAAAAACAAAACAAAAAAAAAAAAAACGATTTTAAAAGAGATTTTCAAATAAGCAAAGGATCCTACACTTGGACCTTTCCACTCCATTTATGGTATTTCCAGTCCCTGTTATCTATAGTAAGATAAGGGGAAAAAAGACTGGTGCTGGAAATCCTAATCCTTACAGTGTCGACAAGAAGGTGAGACTAAGCAGCAAGTGAGTTAAAACATCAGCCCTGCCTGTAGCCAGCTGTCCTCAAAGGCTTCTTCTCTTCTGCTCCCCTCACACATGAGATCTCCCAGGAGCCGATTCTCTTGATGTGTCACATCTTGATGGAAACTTACTCTAAAACATATGCAGCTCTATGTGCATAAATATATCTGTGTATGAATATGTATGTGTAGCTATAAAATCTATATTTGCCCTCACATACATATATTTGGAAAGGGTGACAGACAGGAAGCTTCCTAAACATTGTTTCTCACAAGGGATCATTGCTTTCTTTACACGTGACACTAAGCAGGCTTTTTTTCGTTGCTTACGTTACTCAATGCCATGTACAAATTAAGTTAAAACAAGGAACAAGAAATTCTATTAATACAGTTGCCTCACAATTAAGTATTTATGTAGACAGTGCAGAAAGCTGGTGGATATTTTATAACCCCTTGGGGCTGAATAAAAGAAAATCAAAGGGAGAAGGAAACGGGGTGACGCAAAAGCTTGCCTTTAATTAATTAGAATTAATCTAAACACAAGCAAGAGTTCTAGCAGTCAAAGCAGCACCAGGGTAAATGTAAAAATGTAGTAAATAACCCAGCAGAAATATAAATGCTCCAAGTACAGGCACCCCCTAATGAAAATGTTTTTTAAACCATAAACTACCAACGATATGCTTTTGAAGAATCCTTTCAGATGGGCATTTTCCAGGCCAGTTTTAAGAAATAATCTTCAAGAACCACATTTAAATCTCAGCCTTAGCCTCAAACCATGAGCTGCTGCTCCTTCGAACTGGGACAGCCACCACTTTGCATGTGGTAAGGCTGCAAGCATCGCTGCCACCACATTGCTCCGCAACTGCTTCTTGAGAGCTACTGCAGTTGGCTGGTGCCATGGGCCCTGCTGCAACGCTGTCACCAGGTGCAAGGACTACCTAGCACTGCAGTTGTGTACGCGTGTACACACAGCACTAAGGGTTCAGCCGCTGCTCAACTAATTGGCTACCTGGTTAATTGCAACCCCAGCTGAGATAAGCTTTTCTAAATGAGTTACAGTGCAAAGCATCTCCACAGGCACTGATATAATTACAGTGGTATCAGCAACACTGAGTAGTTATGTGTAAAAGACTCGCTTTAGCCAAGTGCTGTAACTGGAATAGCCAATTGCTATTAATATTTATTAATAACTTTCATTTATTAAAACAGGCATTCTAAAAATATATATTTACAGAATGTTTTGAAGCCAAAAGAGAAATGTTTGCTGTCTAATCAGACCTCTGACCTACCACAGATCTTAATATATAACTGAAGTTTTTCCAGATCAACAGCAGTAATTTACATTTGTAGAAACATTGGTTTCTGGGGAGTATTCACTCCTCAGGTTAGGATGAAGACAGGACCTTCACCAGTTACCCTGACAAAGCCTCAGATTGTCTACCACCCCACAGAAGACTTGTGATTCACACGCAAATTAATCACTTTAACTTCCAGGCCTTAGCTCTTCTTCAGTCTTTCTTCACTAGGTCAAATAATGATAATGATAATAATAATAATGCATTTTTACCATAAATATTTTCATAACCCTAATCAGGGTTACGACCTTCACTCTTCTTTTGACTAATGAGAGATTACATCCAAGCCTCCTGCTGTAAGGCACTTTCTCCATCTCTTGAATAACTATATCAGCTCTCTTCTTTAATCTACAATTTTCTCAAAATCATTTAAAGGATGCTAATGCCAGAATGTCACCCAGTACCACAACAACGCAACACACAAAGGCAAAATCTTGTCCACCCTGCACTTTTGGGACACGTTATGAATGCACCAGAGATAGGGTAGGACTGTCTGTAGAACGGAAGGTTTCCTTTCCTTGGTAACTGCAGTCTCTGTAGATTTATAGACCAATCTGGCAGTAACTCCAGTGACAGCACTGCTACACACAGTCATTGGAAAAGCAGGAAACAATAATACAGAAATAACTCACTGTCACTGAAGATACATATATTTCACATGAAGACAGAGACATTCTTTTCATCCCTCTTCACATATCCAAGAGAAAAGTAAGAAACCTTCACCCCAAACCAAGGCAGTGCAGTACAAGACCGAGCTGCATTAAACTCAGCACACTGTCCACTGCCCCTTGTCCTGTCTCCACCAAAAAGAGCCTGGACCCAGTGTTCTCTCAGCACTATAGATTATTATTTATTTATTTAAAGAGCGCTTGGTACATTGCAACCTTCATATAAAATTATCACAGAGTCACTTAACTATCACAACCACTTAAGGTAATTGTGGAGTTTATACACCACTTTTAATTACTGAGTATTAAGAAAAACAAAACACTAGAATTAAGCAGTAACAGTTCAAAAAAGCTCCTAAGAAGCAAGACACAGCAATCACTTCATCTCCACCAAAACTCTCTCATCTGCGAGAACAATGTAGAAATGAAAATCCACAACAAGGAGCTTTAGCAGACCCAAACCAAGGAGGTCCCAGAAGATGGTATAGCATGTGTCTGTAGCAGGAAAATCAAAATGCATCCCTATTTAGAATATGCATGTGTGCCTGTTTGCTCTAGATGCATGTATAATCAGCCCTACTATAAATTAGAAAGCATGAAGGATTAAGCATCAGTTGCCTGTCCTCCTACACTTCCCATCTCTCTGCCAGGTCCTGAGAAAAACAGAAGGCATGGTGGCAATGTTGGTTGGAAACAGACTCTGAAACTGGAATAAGAGAGCAAAATACGCATTTTCTTTCTGTAGAAGACGGAAAATGTATCAGAACCACTTATGTTTCACTCCCAAACACCACCATCCTCTGAAATTACAAAACTATTATGGTTTTAACAAGGATCTTAAAACTCAACATAAAAAGAATCACTAGAATCCAGAGGTAACAAACAGGACAAGGGAAGCTGCACTATTTTGCAAAGAGTTGCTTCACCACTACTGAAGCATCTCACATATTGTAACTATTTCTGGGTAACTAGGGGAATTTTACACAAGAGTAGCCCTTTGCTAGCTTCACCATCTGGGAGTGCACAGACAGCACTTAATTCCACTGGCTTTTTTCCAGGAGACTTACAGTAAGTCTATGGTATGCTTTTATTTTAGCAACCAATTAGAGGATTATTTTATTTTTGATTGTGGCTTAAAATAGCCCACTATCAAAATAATATTAGGCAGATCACATCTCCAGACAGCGAAAACATTTTTTATGAGACCAATTGATGGAGTTGAAATTTTGCCCAGTATTTCCACCCAGGTATGTACACATTTCTTCAGAAACGAACAAATGCAGAAAACCTCAAACTAAATACAGATAAACATGAAGATTAAAAATCAGAAGGAAACAGCTTGCTAGTAGAACATGTGAGACAACAGTGTCAACAGCTTGTGATATAACAAGAGAAAGGATGCACTAGAAAAGAAGAGGGCAATGCAGAAGAGAGAGGTATAATTACAAACCATGTCATTAAGCTATTATGCCTATTTAGGGCTATCCCTACCATTATGCACATGTATCTCTACCATCACCAATTATGCATGGAGTTGCAGGAGAACTGCAACAAGTTTGATTTCTCAGGTTCATCTTTGCAAAGATTCTTTTAAATTTTTTTTTCATGTTTTCGTTTGTTTTTCCAAATAACAGAAAGATCAAGGCCAGGAGGACAGTGCAAACATACAAAAGATGCTTTCTTGCTGTGAGGGTTCCAGTCCTTTACCAACTGTCTGCAGGAAAGCATCTGGCTCTTCCTCATCACCCACACAATTCCCATGATAGCTCCACAGCTCTGGATGGAGTCTACTGTATTCAAAGCATAGTAGGTTTCAGGGATTCCTATAGCTCTGTCCTCTAAACAGTAAGTGTGAACATGTGCTATTCTGACACAGCTTTGTTTCACATTTGTTGTTTTTTGCCCATTGGACATTCGTTCTCCTTGAATACTTTGTTAAGGCTGATGGCAAAAGCGGAATGCAGGTTGATAGTAATGCAAAAATTTCCTTGAAGTTTGATTTTCTGATTCTGGCTGAAAAATACTCATTGATCTATCATGGTTACAGAATAGGTGGGTAAATAAATGAATGAACTATTATTGGTAACTTCAGAAAGCTTTAGGAGACGTGGGCACAGTTTGTTCAGAGACAGAGAGCGCTCTTCAGATGAGGTGGGGCTCTGCCTACAGCACTACCTGGGCAGATGAGTTGCGTTTAACCACCTTGCTGGCGTGTTTGATGCCTGCTGGCTTTGCAGAGGAAGGTCTGTGGTTGGCCCTCAGAAGCTTGGCATGGTCTGAGGAATCAGTTAGGGAATGGATTTCTTGTTCCCTAACACTTTGCAAGTCAAATGAACACTTCCATGCTGGACATCTCAGACTGAAAGCTGGTAAAGGATAATAATAATATTACTATCAGCTCTCTTCCAGCATAATTCTTCTATTCTATACTCTGATTCTCCACACAATTAAAATGTTTAAAGGTCATGGAGAAATGTAATCCATGAAGTAAACCTGTCACGCTAGGTGATCACTCCAGCTGCGAATTAGAGCAGTGTGGCTTTTCTATCTCAAACAGTACTTAAAGAGCAGCAGCACTTCTAGATAAGGATATAATTAGAAGTTTTCTGTTTGTTGAAAACAAACAGTGGGGAATTTCAAGTGAGCAGTGTGATGGGAAGGGAAAAGGAAAGTAACACGCATAAAAATACAAAACACTTTCAAGAACACAACAGTCTCCAAGACTTGTTGGATGTGTTCTGAATGGGGAAAGGATTTTGTAAATCAGGTAAACAGACATAGGAAAAATGGGGGGCCTTTCCTACAAGCTGCCGAAAGCACATCAAGTCCTGTGAAAAGTGTAACCACAACTTACACAGCAACATGGAAGTATGTTAGGCATTTCTTTCATCTCAGGTATTTGTTCAGATTTCACACAGTTTCCTAAAACAAGTTGAAACTCTTTTACTCCAAGTTTCCAATCATGCTTCCTCCCACATACCCAAAGATTTACTTCTACATAGCTAAACTCACACAGCTTACCAGGTTTATTTTTTATTTAATTTGCAACTGACTTTGCTGAAGAATATTGTGCAAGCTCCTATCTGTGGATATAATGTGTTTCACTATTTCAGATGTAGGAGAGCAATAGCCCATGAACACATGCTAGCAGCAGCATTCCCAAACAAGCTTACTTCATGCCTGCTGTATGAAAAACCCATCATGTTTTTCCCCTTCCTGAAATAATGCCTCCACCATCCCTGCCTACTCAAGCATCCTTTTATTTCTGGGTAAGATGAGCTGTCCTGCAAAACGTGCTGTTAGTTCCATACATGCCTTACACCTCTCGCTCTGCCCCAGACACACCGCTGCCAGTGGCAGGTGCTTTTGTGCTCTAAGTGCCTCTCTGCCTGGAGAGCAGACCTGCCTGCTCCACACTGCTTGCGAGTATGACTGTTTCTCTGGAGGTATTTTGGTTCCTTCAGGCCTTGTTAGAACTCTCACATGGGAAGCAATTTTCAGACTCAGTTCTCATTTTAAAAGTCAAGCCAATCTTGCTGTTCCTCCAGACAGAGCTGTTTGCCGAATGATTCTGACTAATCCATTTGCTACTCCGCACCTTTGTGCTATCAGCCTTATAATCTGCCTGAAACAATGCTCGACTGTTTACTGGAGCAGTATGTTTATTTTTCCAAAGTCTTTTCCCAGTGGCACTCCTGCAAGGTTGGGGAGGGCAGGGTGGAAGCTCACAGCTCCACTATGCTGCCGAAGGGCTGAGGTCTCAATGGCAGATCCAGACAGAGAACAGAAAATGACGGTGGTTTGCACATATTTCTTCAGCTTTTTTGTTTCAGGAATGCTGGCTAAAGTATTACACAAGAACAAAAAGATGAAGAATCAGACGTTACAACGTTTGGAAGAAGCCCTTCTTTCAGGATTCAATAAAATTAGCACATCCACCCTCAAACAAAGAAGTTGTTTTCTGCAGTACTTACCTATGGACTACCAAAACATGACTTCCCGGCCCACCCTTACAAAAGGGCTTCTGTTTAAGAAGGAATTTCCTCCCGATGCAGAAAATCTACACACTGCTTTTCAGCACAGTCTGTGCTGCCATTTTCAATTTCTATTGCAGTCTCTGTGGAAAAAGCCTTCTCCAACGCATTGGGGTGATTGTCATTCCTAACAGAAACATATCAGTGAGAATTTTCATGGCAGCTCAGTTTATGCCCCCCTAATTGCACCCTGCTTTCAACTGCAGAGTTGGATTTCCCAGTGGAAGTGTGAGAAGTGCTGGGTTAATGAAGGAATGAACCCGGCCATAACAGAGCAATTCCTGGCAATTAATGCCCAGCAGAGTCATCTGCCAAGCAGCAGAGCATGAGAGGTTATATCCTCCCTAAAATAAAGAAAAAAAGCCCCTGGGATTTCATGACACCTACCTCTAACATGAGTTTCCCCAACCAATGCAGGGCCTCTGGGTACCTTGAAAAGGCCTCGAGCTGCCAAAGGGGCCCTTCACCACTGTACGTCCTCACACGATGACTTGTACCCATATACTCTAAGCTAGAGAGAAGCATCAGCTTTTATCACTGCTTATGCCCTGTGATAGGTAGTTTCTATTCCTGTTAAACCTTTCCCCTGATACAAAAATATTTAGTCTGCCTTCAGTGTGCTTTCATAGGCTTGATTTCTGTTCCCTCTTTTCCTCAGCACTTCCTAACGTTTCTTTCCATAGTCATTATTCCTCCTTTTTAGCTTTGCCCATAACTAAGGGTGAACACTATTCTCAACAGTGTTTTAAATGCAGACTTCTACAGAGGCAATCCATTGCACCCCGCTTCACTTGCATTCTAACATTTTCTTGTCTTTCTAACACCCTGAGCAACTGTTTTGGGTAGCTCTCTAGAAGGATGCTGGAGGGGCTACAGTCATTTCAAAACACGTACCGATGCAACAGCTCTTCACATCACCCTAGCCAACCATCTCTATGTTTCTCCATGATTAAATCCATCAAGTTACTTACCTAGTCTTTCCAAGTTCTTCAGGGAATATAATAGAATTTCAAGACTGAACTGAACAGGCAGGTTACAGCCGGGATGGGGCAGTCCTCCCTGCGGGGCCTGCACTCCCCTCACCAGGCCTTGGAGCTGCCACCACCAGGCCTCCCCACCCAGCGCTACCACTGCCACACTAGCAAGGCGGTGGAATGCAACGCTAAGACAAGGACAAGCCTCAGTTCAGTGCAATGTAAAGATTGAGAGAAACCGCATATCTCAAATTTGCTGCTTAAAAAAAGCAGTGAGCTCAGTCCTCAGGTCTCGCTCCTCTCCAGAACCACTCACTCCAGAGGTCCCCAGTAGCATCTGCCTCCAAGATGAGCCACATTTATTTTTAACTTGTCCAGCAAACGAACAATATGTGAACAAAGCATTTTTCTGCCTGCTCCCACAGCTACCTCATACCTCGTCCATCATGTCCCCTGGAAACAAGGACAAGCCCCAGCAGTGGCAGCACTGGGAGCCCCGCTACTCCCAAAGGCCACCACCCAGCCCCTGCCAGCTCCCAAAATGAGAACATGGCCAGTTTGTTGTTAGCAAACGATGTGGCATTGAAAGAGCTTGATCTCATGCTGCATTTTGCATTTCGCACAGCAAAAAGATTATCTTTGTTCCCAAGCAGCTTGTTATTTGCACTCCAGCCACCAGTATGCACGACAAGGTATTTTCCATTCTTTTGAAGCCCCACCTCTCCCTCTCCGGCAGCATTTCTAACACCTCATGCCAGCCTTTCAACAGCAGTCAGTGCACCCGGTCCCTTACCACTTAAAGGGAAAACGCGTGCCCCACTGGGAAGAAATTCCCCAGGGCTTTCACTTCAACACAAAGTTGCAGCTTTTATTAAGAGACAGTTCTGTCCCTTGTCTACATTAAATGAACCAGAATACAAATTTTGTCAGCAGCGGTAACATATTAGCAAATAACAGGATTACAACCTAAACCTTTGGGTCTACAAAACTATAAAGAGCAATTTGTAGTTTATGTGTAAGTTGTTTCTTGTCTGTGTTTATACTTACACATAGATACCTGAAAGGATTATGGCTCATTGTGTTTCCACTTACATCCTCTTGGTTTTAGATTTCTAAATTACACTGAGCAACAAAGACTAGAAATTACGTGCTGGCTATGAGAGTTCATTTCTCTCTTACTGCTGGTGTTTTTTCCAAGACAATCAGCTGAGGAGTTAAATCCCGCCTCCTCCACAGAAACCCTGAGTGCTCCACAGAGCTAGCTGGTGATGTAGGCATCAAGCACTTCCCTCAAACCAAGCAAGAATGGGATTACAGTTAATCACATTAGCCTATAACTTTTTTTTCCTCTAAAAGCAGGATTACAGCCAGAGATAGAGAACTTCCCACATTCCTGCACGCCAGCTGCATTCTTCCCGACTTCATTTGATTAGCAGCTAATAGAATTACAATCCACAGACCTGGGGTTTTAGGGGATTATGCTGGAGGGGTTGCAGAAGGCACTTGCTCAACTGTAATTCCCAGCTTTGCACTACTGGAGACGGACAGAGAGACCTTAAAATGACATTGAGAAGTACACTGTAGGGAGCCCCAGCCTGAAGAAGTGATCATCTATATCTTCTCATCTATCATACCTCCTGATAATCGTCATCTAGAGCACATGCACCTGATTTAAGCTTTCACCTTCAAAAGATGAATGAAAATGGTTGAAAAACGCTCGCTTTTTTCAGGGAAGGGTAGGAAGATGGAAGGAAAAGTTTCCTATATTCTACTAAATGGAAATTGCTCACTTCAGACCAATAACCCAACCATATGTGTGATGTTTTAAGCAACAATATTCACTGGAGTTAGCTTTATGATCAGTATTTTTCATTTCTGAACACCCACCCAAATACCTGAATCGAAAGTATACTCCATTGCCAACAGCTCCATGCACAGTGCAGGCTTCACTCTACAGCTTTTAGAATTTCTAAAGAAAAAGCATTACAAGTTTGAATTAAGATCCAGTATGGAAGCATGTGGAAAGAAATAGGGGGGAAAAAAAGGATTTTTAATTTCCTTTTTCAATCAAGACACATACAAAGAAGTGCAGCAAAGAGAAACAAACTAGTTTGAACTGGGTTTTAGATTCAATTTCAGCACTAAAATTTAGTATTCACTCCTGAAACAAACACCATTAAAACAGATTTGCAAGAAAAAGCACTCTCTCTAAAATGCTGTTTTAAAAAACACATTTAAGCAGTAATTTATAAGCAGTAATTTAAGGAACTCAGTTTTACTGCACAGGCTTCTACAAAGCAACACATACTACTGAATAAAAAAAAACAAAAAACTAATATTTACACTACAAATACCAAAACACTTCCACTGAAGCAGAGCCAGGGGGACTAAGAGTCAGGAGAGTGCACTAAACCCCCTGTATGGCCACCAAAACCAAAAGAAGAGCAGGAAGGTGGACTCCTGAGCATGTTCACACTGCTCAGCAAGCCTGGCATGTGCAGGCAGCAAGACATGGACGTGGCAGGTAGAACACAGCGGTTCTCACCTTGAATCGGATCAGGAGACTGCACTTGCCAGAAGGTACTCAGCTCCCAGTGACAATCCTGCAGCCTGCAGTCATTTCAGGCACGCTCTTCCTAACTAGACACTACAGGAAGACTTGCTTCCCACTCTTGTACTTCCAGCTTCTTGTTTTGTCCTCTACATTACCCAAAGAGGAAAGAAGCCGACAACTAAGGAAAACAAAAAAAAACAAACAAACAAAAAAAAGCAACTTTCCTCAGTGCGGGGGGGAGTGAATAAAATAACAAACCATGGCACTTTGGGAAACTCTTTGACCTCCACTAAAAATGCACCTTCCAAAACCTAACAAAAAGCCTCCAAACTCAAAGCAGCAATGCCTACAGTGCTGCACCTTTAAACATCACATCTGCTGGCTGCGCAGAGGATCCTGTTTCACCCTGGAGAACAAGTATCAAGTGTTCACAGCACGGTTTAAGGCTGAAACTGATGTTTCAGGAAGACCCAACACATCACTAAGAGACCTGGGACTGTTTAGCCTGGAGAAGCAAAGACTGAGAGGGGATCTTATAAATATCTCATAAATATCTAAAGGCCGGGTGTGAAGGACACCAAAGGACCAGGCTCTTTTCATTGGTGCCCAGCGACAGGACAAGGGGCAATGGGCACAAGCTGGAACACAGGAGGTTCCATCTGAGCATGAAAAAGATCTTCTTTACTTTGAGGCTGACAGAGCACTGGAACAAGCTGCCCAGAGAAGCTGTGGAGTCTCCTCTGGAGATACTCAAATCTTGCCTGGATGCTTTCCTCTGTAACCTCCTCTAAGGAAGCTGCTTTAGCAGAAGGGTTGGACTAGATGATCTCCTGCAGTCCCTTCCAACTTCTATGATTCTGTGATTCTGTAATCACAGCCCACAACGTCTGTCCACATGGTGACCTGCTACAGCAGAAGATACTGAGATTGCTGAGGAACAGAGGAGCAACTTTTTTTTTCTCCTCCTTAGACTACTCCACAAAACAGAGCACTGTCCAAGCCAAGAGCTGGAGATCTATCCTCAGTCCCACTTCCAACATGAAACTCCACCAGGAACCAGACCATTAGTTGTTTGCTAGACACTCTACAACATCACCATCATTATCTGTTTCTAAGGAGGCCTCTAACACATACCCAAAGACCAACAACTTAGCCTCAACGAATCAGCGTTGGCCAAAAAAAAATAAAAACAAAAAAATCTGCCTCAGAGCTTGGCTGGAATTCGATTTCTTCCACCTCTCTGTAGAAAGCCTGGAGAGTGGAAATTTTCATAACAGGCCATAGAACAAACTGGGAAGTTTGAAAGGGCTCACAGCAGAAGCAGAGGTGAAAAAAGATCTCGCCTGTCGGTGCTTTGAGAAAAGTGGCAGAGACACAGGCAGGACAGCACAACGGCCAGCTAGCTGAGGTTTGATAAAAGAATTTAACTGAGAATACTTTGGAAGCAGAGCTATGACTACAACAGGGTCCCTAGACAACCTTGGAGACCACTAATGTCAGTCCAAGGACACTTTGCTGCAGCATTTCTGAAGCAATGGTATGCAGGATGTCAGAGCCTGGACCATAAAACCACTGCAGACTGAACACACAGACAGCACTTGCTCTTCTACTCCAAAACACATAGTCTGGAAATTGTTACCTAATGGGTAACCTAATGTCAAGAAAGACATTGAGGCACTGGAGCATGTCCGAAGAAGGGTAACAAAGCTGGTGAAGGGACATCAGAAGAAAAACCAATGGACAGATCAATCTGTGCACCAGAGGAGAGAGGCCAATATAACGCTGCTGCTTGCTCGTGGAGGACCAGGCCCATCTGACCCCTGCTTTTCCTGGGGATGTTCTGGGAGGAGCATCACCACAGCCATCAAGCCTGTGGTCACACAGTGCTGAGATGTTAATGGAACTTTTTCTATTTAAGGAAAGACAGAGAAGGAAAAGAAATGAAGTTGAAAGCCAATGACCGATTTCAAATGAAGAGAACTGCCACCTCGTGCCTGCTGGGTGTGGGTTGCAGGGGATGGAATTTTTCTTGCAGCTCTAGCAGTGTTGTAGGCTGAGCACTTGAAACCCTGACCCTTTCTACTCCACCTAATGAAGGAGCGGGGAAACCACTGGGGACAGTGCCATCTATTGCAGGCAGCCACCCTGAACGGAAACACTACTTGGTGAGTGCAACTGGCCAAGTGGGAACCAAGTCTTACCAGCTGCCCTCCTTCTGCTTCCCTGGGAAAACAAAAGGTCCTTAGCTAAGAGACAACAAAAAGCACAACACTGAACTGGAGCTGCCTGGTAAGACCTCTAGCATTTTAGAGCACCAAGTTCAATCACATGTCTTATTTGGGATGCAGCTCCACACAGAACTGACTGACTGGTGCTTAAACCCACAAACCATATTTCTTCCTAATGCAATTCACGGGACCCATCACAGGGATGACTGTGCTTTGCAGCTCTGCTTCCCTTCAAAGTTGACACTAGCATGTTCCATCCGATCATATTCATGCAGTGGAAGAGGCCCACCCTCAGGTGCACAGCCCTGTCACATTTCTTTATGGCATGTGCCTTCCCGAGCAATGCAGCTGCATCCCAGACAAAGGAGCCAAGCCGGAGCATCCACTGAATGCTGCCAGTGCCTGGTGAAAATGGCCAAGGTAGAGCTGCCCAGACGACACGGACACCCTCCACTCAGGGAGCTGGGACTAAGAGAGCTCCTCTGACAGAGCTGGTCCTCAGCCCCAGGGAAGAGACAGCACAGACGGATGGACTTCCTACTTGCCTCTTCAGGAATCATGTGCATGCAGTTTAGCCAACATTAAAAATACCAGAGCACATGATTTACCCTTCCCCCCATTAGTTCTAAGAAGTCAGAGACCACATAGGAAAAGCCAAGCACACAAAGGCAGGAAAAATTGTGTCATCCAAGCACACAACTTTCAACTCAGGACGCATTTTCCATGTTCACATCACACCCCCTTGCCAAATATTATCCTCGCTGCCTCAGTTTCTTCATCTGAGGAAGCAGAATATTTGCACATGTACATTTTTCTCTGAGGCTATTCAGAAACTACTATGTGCAAGACACTTGGCAAATTAGAGGCATTACATAAATATTAAATGTTATGGTATAAGCTCTTACACAGGGAGAAAGATTTCTGAAGCTCTTACAATTACCATGAGGTTTCTGCAAGCTGTTTTATACGGGCCCAGGCTTAAAGAAGTTTGGCAATGTATATTAAAGTTAAGATTACATTATGCATAAAATAATAATTCATTCACAGCAAAAGTATTCAGGCTTCTATAGGTATACATATGGGATTTGAATTTTTAGCACATCCATCAGCCTTGTGTTCTGAACTACGGAAAGAATAAAGGAACACGCTTTTATCCAGATACAGAGAAAAGTAAACAAATGTTTAAAAAGTTTAAAAAAGAAAGTAATTCATTATTTCTGTATATTCAACCTGAAGAAAAAGGCAAACAGAACAAGACAAATAAGGCATTCCTCCTTCGAGGCATGCTATCCCCCTGAAATTTATACCAAACAGAACACAGACAAGAAACCTGTTTACAGGCGGGGATGAGTCATGCTCCCAGCTGACGGTTCCAAAGAAGGCTCCCAGAAAGGAGAACTTAACCTGCAATTCACAGGAGCCGACTGCTGCATTTCTACCTGTTAATACCACGCGATGACGATCACGATAAGCTATCAGGAGCTGTGAGCCCTGTGCTGTCCCCCAGCACCAACAGTGTCCAACTCACGACAAGCAATATCTGTGCTTTGGTTTATCCCACCCTGCAGACATGATAAGCTTTCACCTACCTCCAAGGGTTATCACAGCATCTAACACATACACAGAGTTCAGTCCAGACAGAATGTGAAAGGTACTTCAGGTGGAAAACTATGTCCCTGGTATCTCAGTCCTGACAATTGACATGTTTTAGCTTGATTGTGCCAACCTAAAATTCAGAATGACTGAACAGGAATGGAAATAATTTCAGTAAAAAGCCCTCACTCAATCCTCACATACACTCATTTCCTATAAGCTAGTAACACAGCACAATAAGATATGATGCAACATCATCAGCCTCACAAAACAATCAGTACTTAGAGTGGAAAAAAATCCATGAGCTTCTCTTCTCTCTCCCATCCTTTGCCTTTTTCATTTTAATCTTAAGTTATTGCTATAACAATACACCTTGGTAATAACACTGCAGAAGGACACAGCCATAATACCGTAGCCACAACTCTGCACCCATTATTGGTCAGTAGTCACCACACCACAGAGAAAATGTAAGTGCTACTGCAGGCCTGCAGAGCAGAGAAACCACAGCACTGCAAGACTTCTGAAATGTAACATTATGGAAAAAAAAGTCTGGACTTTGCAGCTCATCAAGTGAAAGGCACCGCTGGGATAATAAATTGATTTCATTGAATCATAGAATCATTAAGTTTAGAAAAAAACCTCTAAGATCATCTCCTACAACCGTCAACCCAACATCACTATTATAACTAAATCATGTCCCTTAAGAAAGAAAACAGACCCACATACACACCAGAAAAGCCTTGTTTCTGTCTACCTATCGTAACTTGGAGCTGCACAGATACCTTGTGTGTCGTTTAGAAATTTTAAAAAAAGCTAAGCAAGACTTTGCATAAAGTCACAGAAAACATGACCGAGCCCTTTCCCTTGAAAACACTATTAAGTACATTTAATAGTACCTTTTGATATTAGTCTCCGAAGAGACCATGGGAAGGCAAGAATAGTGAAAAGAGAGGAAAGCACGTGATACAGAAAAGGCTAGCTATGTTCCCACACTCAGGACTCATTAGTTAGAAAAGCAACTGCAGCGCTGAGTTCTGGACCACCAGAAATGAACATTCACATTCAAAACATGAAAAAAAAAAAAAGACTGAATTTTTGCTTTCCTACCATAAAATGTTGTTCCGTTGCAATTTCTTTTGTAATTTCACCAGAATAAGGCAGGCTATTTCTTTGTCACTTGCAAATTTAAGATCAATTACTTTGTGTGCCATAAATAGTCCAGGGAAACGCATCGGGAGATGAAGGCTTTGCTCACCCTAATCACGCTCTGATTTCCAGGTGGGAACAAGACAATTAGACCAAAAAGGTGAAAAATGTGCCACGGGCACAGTTCAGATATGGATGAATGCTATCCAAACCATCTAATGCTCTGCACTCCACCCCTACTGTTGCCTTTACCTGGCCACTACTTCCAGAATTCAGTGCTGGGCCTGACAGCAGCTTAGCAGAAGCTGTGCAGGGAAGAGGTTGTAACACCCTGAGGACCAGCACAGAAAGGGGCTACAGAAGCAGCTTTCCTCCTTCTGAGCAGAGGCTCAGAAAACAGCTCGCGGTGGAGCACAGCTGGCTGCAGAGGGCAGGGGGCAAGGAGTAAACTCAGTGTCAGGTGGGATCCCCGTCCTCACTCAAATAAATCACAACTTCTCACAGAGCAGAGAGCCTCCGGATCAAAGGCAGCCTTGAAGGAATGTTGGTTAGCAGGAATGTTGGTCTCTCCCTCACTCATTCCCGACACTTATCAGCTGGCCACATTGAGCAAGGTTATGCTAGGGATGCCCTTGCTTTGAAAAGTATGGTAAACAAAATGATACCTGTAAAGACAACTGAAATGCTTACTAGGTGTGCGACACAAGTTTCCTTTCATGTCTGTGGAGTGGTCTGATCACTTGAAGAGCGCCTGTGGTGTAAGAGTATCTCTCTCTGAAACATACAATAGCCAATTGCCACTCTGTAGAACAACAGGAACTAAAGGTCAGGGTCTTTGGTCTTCCATGGGACTAACAGGCAGCAGGACAGATGTTTTGGCAACTTTTGGTCTGCTCACTAAGGAAAGCTGAATCCCTGTGGGATTCCCACTGAAATTTCAGGAAGCAATGTTTTATCCCAGCACCAAGTATGTTTTTGAAGATGTCATTTGCCTGCCTACATGCTTTGCATAATGATTATACCACTAAGAGAGGGGAAGCTAATAATAAAAATTAAATGCTAATTTACATCTCACTGCATAATACCACAGAGATAACTTATTTTTAAAATTACCTACTTAAAATACGACATGGATGAGCAATATTGCAAAAATATCTATTACAAAGAAGTTCAGTATGAGCGAAGCAAGAAAAAGGGAAGGAGGAGAAGGACGAGTGCTTGTTCCAGAGGAAAAAGTCTGATGAGCAGGCGTGTACCACAGATGCTAAGGAGAAGAAATAAATAACAGGATGGGCTTCTTTACCACTGCCTAAGGTGGTAAGGAATCCCTGTCCCCAGGAACCAAAGGAACAAAAGACAGTTCCTGGAAAAATTACCTATTCTGTGGACTCAGACTGCTTTATCCTGGCATAGGAACCAGGTCTAAACCTGAAACACCTTCAGACCTGTTCTCTGGACAGAGTTTCCCCCCAAAGACAGCAGCACTGTTGCTGGGCACGGAGCAAAAACCCACCAACGCCAACTCTGCTGTGTGCATGGCCCGCACAGACAATACAGAGGTGGCACATGCTCTCTCCAGGGCTAAATCTCCATCTTCTGAGTCTGCAGCAAACCTCTCCTTAACTTCAAGGAGTCAAAAACTCGCTGCCCAGACCTCCCACTGCCAACAAACTGGTGAAACTCGAGGTAAACCACCACCCTTGGTGCATGCCACAAGCCAGTGGTGGGAGTACCAAGCCTGCGAGTGCTCATCTGTGCTGCACCAGAAGGCTGTCTGGCAGTTTCCTTAATACAGATGCTAACGCAATGCTAAGTAATGGTATAAAAGTAGTGCCTCCCCCGCATTCCATAAGCAAACAAACTTAAAAATATGTATAATAGTAATCTGACCTTCCTGGTATTTTCCCTTTTCTTTTCTCTATATAATTCAGAGGCATTCCAAAAGAAAAACAGACATTTTGAATGTATACCTCCAAGCAAGTCTTATAATTATTTTCAGACAGCCTGGTAACAGCTCAGTAGGAGAGAAGAAAAAAAAAAAAAGTCAAATTTTTCAAAATCCAATTTTGTCCCTATTTCCTTCTTTTTCTTCGCACATTATGGTCGTTGCATTGCTTTGCCTTTGGATGACAATGTGATTTTGGCAGCACTGCTTTCCTCTTAGCTTCAGCGCTGTGAACATTTTGACATCTGGCTGCAACTAAGCCCCGTTTTGGGGGTGCAGACAAGTCTTCCTGCGAACAGCCTGACGGTGCTGCTAGGGGCAGTGAAGCCAGTTACTGCAACCAGGGCTGCACTGGGAGCAGATAAGACAAAAAAAGAACAATAAACAAACAAGTGACAAAGCCAAAGGCTGATCTCTTTTTCCCACAGATAACAGTGATGGAGAAGGCCAGTAGCTTTTTTATGCCTCCCAATTCACCCAACTGCTCAAAGCTCAGAACAAGTGTATGAAAACGATCCTGGCATTTTCTCCTTCCATGGCCACCAGAGCCGCTTACTTTGTCTCCTACAGGTTTTGGCTGCAGGGTCTCCCCCAGCTCCACACCTTCCAGCACCCTGTTTCCCTCCCTGACTGCCCCAGTGGAGGCTGTGGGCAGAGAGGGATGTGTACACCTGGAGACCTGGTGCCTGCCCCAGCTTGTCACCAGCTCGAAATCACACTCAGAAGCCACAGCACCACACGCAAACTAAAAATAGCAGCACTGACTGCTTTGGTAAAGAACTGCTTTTAAGGGACTATTATAGTAGCAGAATAATTAGAGCTTACTTTTAAACATTTAAACTTATAGTTCCTGGAGAATTTGCTCAGTAGCATTTTCAATTCTTTAATAATCTGAGGAGAACAATCCGATTTGAACTCCTTTAAATCTCCCTTCCTATTTCAGCGTCCTCAATGATGCAGCAGCTCATAGGAACCTTTTAAATACAGCTAGCAATCGCTCATTAGCAACGCGAAGCCTTTGCTGCAGTTTTTGTGGTAGCTTTGCTGGGAATTCACCTTTGCCCAAAGAGGCAGTGCTCTACACAAAACAGCTTGGACAAGCTCCTTCAGTGGAACTTCTGTAACACACCGGACGGTTAGCAATATGGACAGCCAGGTATGGTCAGGACTTGGAGACGGCAGCAGAGGGAGAAACCAAATACTCAGCCCTGCTCCCAGCATCAGCAGAGGAAGCACCAGGTGCTGATACAGGAGTCGAGTGCAAGGATGTGCCCTGCCTCTGCAGCTGCTCCCACTGCCAGCAGGATGAAGATCCGTGTCCAAAAGGACATTGCTCTTTGCTGACAGCTGGTGCTTAAGGTGCAGCATGCAACCATTTCATTAGTGCTCGGGGCTACAGCTGGTCCCAGCCAGGCACCCTCCCTAGTAAATAGCATGAGCTGAACCTGAGCAACAAACTGCTGCGAAAGCCCACTTTCGGGGTTGGTCACTGCATTTTGGTATCGTTTGAGTTCATGTTCCTCAAGCCTCCCCGAACTGGAAGCATTCGGGGAACAAGCACCCAGCAACAAGCAACCAGCACTGGGCAAATCTCCTCCGCCTGGTGGATGGGAAGGTGCCCCCAAACCAACCGTACTTCTGGGCAGTGGGAAGCAGTTACGCACACAAACACGCAACACGCCCCAAGCCGAGGTTCCCTCTCGATGCACCTTCTGTCCCAGAATCAGGACCGAAGACAGCCGTTCCTAACGGGTCTCCGTCCTTGCGGCGGCTGAAGCAGCCCCAGCGCCAAGGTCGCCATCCGCAGCGCTCCCAGCCGCCCTCCCACCGGGGCAGCTCCCCCTTCCCCTCCGCGCCCTCCCGCACGCCCAGGTACGAAACCACGGCCGGGACC